>WUAR02583578.1:0-11795 GCA_015164055.2 Chrysaora achlyos | reverse complement strand
TAATTAAGCTTTCTAAGAACAATTTTTATGTCAAAAGCATTTTCACAAAAAAGAAACTCAAATCAAATAAAATGAATTGTTTGATCTTGAGTGCAAAGAAATGAAAAAACTTTGAACAAATCTAGAAAACCTTTTCAAGACGCTAGGAGACTGTCTAGTTTATCATAGAAATTATTCAGGTAATTTGCTTAACTGTTATTTTTCTCTAAGAAAAGATTACAAGAAATTGTTAAAACAAAAGAAAAAATCTTTTTTAAATATTGCAAAAGACAACCTTTGGAATCTCAAGGATAAGTCACCAACAAACTTTTGGAAAAAATTAAGTAATGGAAAAAAAACAAATTTTGTGCTGAATTCTCAGAGTTGGAATTGTTCGACTACTTCCAAAACTTATTATCAACAAATTCAGATGTACCGTGTAGTATTTCAACAATTAACACTTGCATTTCCTTAGATGACTCTTTCTCATCGTTAATTGATAAGTCTCTAAATGGATTAATCACTTTTCCGGAAGTAAAACGTATCACCAGCTTCCTAAAATCCAGAAAGGCAACAGGCTTTGACATGATTTCTGCAGAATTACTAATAAATATAAACGATAGATTTTTAAATATTTTCGTACTTCTTTTCAATAAAATACTAAATTCTGGTCAATTTCCAGAACAATGGGCTATAGGAATTATTGTTCTTATTTTTAAGGGGGATGAAAAAAAACAATCTTGACAATTACAGGGGAATTACTTTATTAACATTTTTGGAAAACTCTTTATTGGAACCTTATTGGATAGGCTTAGCAGAAATGATATGTTCCTTTGGCTAATGACCCAAGAAAACGTTGTTTTTATAAAATCAATTGGTAAATTTTGTAACAAATCTTTTAAAATCAGAGATGAAACAAATCCTAATCTTTTATCCTTTAACTCATAACTTTTAACATAGTAATTGTTATAATTTTGTTTCTGTAAGTTTTAGATTAAAACTTATTTTCATTAATATTTTCTATTAATATGTATTAAATTTTGGTATGTACATTGTTAGTAAATTTCTTAGTTTTATTGTAATAATTTAGTTATATTGTAAGTTGGTTAAGGGCCATCTCAGCCTACATACCTGATTACAAAAAAAAAGAAAAACAATTGTGCATATTGTTCATGCCACCCAGGATCTCACAGTATCGTGCAAGACTCGTATGTCACAGATGGAAATGAAGCTGTGGATATTTTGAATTTGGAATCCAGTGAAGGTATTATTTGTAGTACAATATATTCCAAGTTGATTGCCATCATTACCCCCTTATCATCAATGACCAAGATTGAAAGGTCCTCCTTTTTTTGTTGTGAATCTTATTTTAAATCTACAAATATTTATAGCTTTCTAATTACAAAAATTTACACAGAAAACTAATCTACATCGATTAACAAATCGTTTATTTTTCTAGAATCTACAAGCACCTCTCACAGAAGCGAGACTGCACAACAAGAAACGCAATCAGAAGTCATCTTGCTGGAGAATGAGAGCACGCAAAAAAAAGAATCCAAGGGTGAATCGAAAATATCTGTTTCAAAACAGCAAAATGAAGATTGCAGGAAATATTTTCAGTCGATAATTCAAAGGATGTATGATGAAAAGTTGCCCCGACAAAAAGCTTGAATTTGGAGGAAAGCAAATGTGGTAGTTTCATGGTTACATGCCTTCCATGTTCTGGCAAAAAAGCTAAAGGCATTGAAGCCGGCAGTAAATTGAAGTCTCTGTCTAATTTAAAGGCCCATATCAAGATGCCCTCACACAAAATAAAAGTCGATGACTTTAGTTGCCATACCCAAGAGAAAAGAGCAGAGCCTCAGCAAGCTGATAGGTCCACGAAGTCCAGTGAGGATGTATTTGCATTGGTAGAAAAGAAATTTCCAGGTAAATTTGAGCTTCTCCAGCTTGGGGGAACCAAGAAGAATGCAAGATGTTGCTCATGTAATAATTTGATTGGCATGGTTCCAGACAGGGGTAGCTCATTGTTTTATGTAAAGGAACATGTCATGTCTTGTCAAAGTGCCAGGAAAAGAAAGACTGGAAACCAGCAGAAAAAAGAAATCACTTGAGAGTTTCCTGAGGCCAGCAGAAAAAAGAGCAAGTCATTATGACTAGAAGGAGAACAAGACAGTTATTCAAGGTGCCATGGAATTTTTGAATGAGGAATTGAAATTGCTGGGAAAAACTATTCTTAACAGAAATTGCAATCAACACACAAAGAGGGATTCAAGGCTGGTGAACTCATTTGGTATTCTGTTCCAAGATACAAAACATTTGTGAGTGATGGAGTTTTCCAAGGAACAATTAAAAGCATAAATTGTAAAAAAATGCTTCTAAATTCAACTACGTTCAAATTCAGCTCATGCTCAAATTTGACGAAAGAACAGTCCTTTTTGAAAAGGGTGAAAAGATCCAAGGAAAAGAGGGACCAAGCTAACGCTTTAACTAAGGCTAATAACCGCTTCTTAGACAGAGGTTCACAATTAAAGAAACTTAAAGAATACAGGCAGGCTTATAATGGCCAAAGAATGTAAGTCTTAAACCTTTCAAAAACCGTTGCAAGACTCAGAGAGTCAAAAGTCAAGCTATCTGAACGTCTTGGCGAACAAGCAATGAAAGCAAGCCTAATTACAGCTTATGAAAAAGGGTTGTTGTCCAGAAAATCAAAAGTTTTGAAATTCATTAAGGATATAACCAAAAATATTATGCGAAAGTCCCCAAGGTATGGTGAATTTACCAAACAAATTTATTGTGCTGTCAAAGCAATTGGAGGCCCCAGAGCAGCAAAGTTTATTGCCCATAACCTTGGAGGTCCTTCGGACAATACACAGCGCCGTACAAAGAGAACACACATGTTTCTGTACTACCCTGAGGCGCCATCATAGCGGGTTTTCAAGGATTTGGCAGAAGTGTACAGTTTTTGCAAAAAGAACAAAGCTATTGAAGGGGATGTTTTTGATGAAACAGCAGAGGACGAAACATCCATCATCAGCAAATGTGAATGGGACATTCGTCAAGACGAGGATTGGGTCTGGTGCAGGAAGGAAGAAGTTAATCATATTTGTAATCCTGGCTTTGTTCATAGCGCTGGATCCACAGATGATGCATATGAAAAGCTTGTTGAGGCCTTTCAGGGGAACAGAGTTGGTACTCTTGCAAAACCTATAATACTGAACCCTATACATGAAGACTTGCCTCATTCTGTTACAAGCTGTCTGCAATAGTTTGGCAGCACCTTTGTCCGCAATCAATGGAATTTAATACAAAGCCTGTATCAGAAGCATATATCTTGCATTCTTGGTCCCCTCGTTGGGCATGCATCCTATGGAGATTCACGTAGAAGAAAGCTTCACATGGAGGAAGCAGAGTCTTACAAGGGGGAAAGGTACAGGATCGACCATCCAGCATTTTTGCACAGTGCTGAATTGTGCAAAACCAAGGGAAAGAGGCATTTCGAAGGATTTGCTGACCAAGATTTTATTCATAATGGGAAGAAGCTAGTGAATCATCTGAATCATCGCATGCGCCACATGAATCATCTGCAGCTGCTGGTAGATAGTACGAGCATACAGGTTTATGACCATGGCCTACATCAGACTGACGTCAAACAAGCAGACAGGATGAACTGGGAGAGTGCCCAAAAGATTCTCTTCCTAAAAGTTAGAAAAGGCCTGGAAAAGATCCAATCAGGGGAGGTTTAACCAAAAGAAAATGTCACTGGCACAATCCTGTATCTGGATATGGTTTGAAAGTACGTAGAAATATTCTACTTGCTGTCAGCTACTCTCACAGAAAGAGTAAAGAATGATGCATATGTAAGCAATTTCCTTAGAGCTTGGAGAAAAAAGATACATGAAAGTGGAAATTTTTCTTTGAAAAGCAATTTTGTATCAAGAGAATGCCATCAAGATGTGGTACTATCGTGTCATCATGTTGCTCTTTTCATCAAGGCTTCGAGAGACTTTGCACCAAATCATCCGATTTGCTTTGAACAACTCGGTAGTGACGTCTGCGAAGAGTATTTTTCGGCGAATGGCTCCTTCACAGTTAACAAACTTAACTTTACTTTGACTGACATGTTTAGGAACCTCGGGAGCATGCAATGGCTGCGGGAAACATACGTTTCAGAGGATGGACCGGGCAACCCAAAGAGGCATCAAAAGGGGAAAATGTATGGGGGAAGGAACATTCGAAGCCAATCGTGAAGCTAGCTTAGCAGGATTTCCCAACGGATAAAGAATTGCAGGATGCCTGGGAGAATGGGTTTACTGAAAGTTGCAATGCTCTGGAGAAAATCAGAGGTGTTTCAGATGAAGTTATGTTGAATTCGCACTTGTCCCAAGTAGAGTCTGGCATACTTTTCCACATTTGGGAAGAAAAGGACGATGCAGAGGTAGCCACTGTTCAGGATGCTGACGAAGAATGAAGCAAATAATTCTGAGCTTGCACTGCACTTACGAATGACAGCTGACCAGGATATAACAAGTGATGTAGGACAGACTCACATCAAAAACTGTGCAGTAGCAGCAGAGAGAGAGGCAAAAGATCCAGATATTTCCCTCACAGTCAACATACCTGGTGTGGGTGCGGTGCAGAAATCAACACTGTTTTCGATTTTGAACACCAACCCAAGTTCTGTCTCCAAAGATCGTCTCACACGGGTAAAAAGTAAATTTAGCCCATCAAAAGTCAAAGGACATTAGGCCAGAGAGTTTGAGTCTATTTGATGACGTAGCTGTTCATGTCAAAGTGAAAGGGAAGTCACCATGTTATAAGATTGGGCACGTCATTCGAATGAGAAATCACACAAGAGGTTTTGTGGAATATAAAAAGCCGATCAGTCTTGCTGAAACCAAAAAATATCAAAATGTGGTATTGTTGTTGAATTTATATTGCCATGATGAGGACCTTTACGTGTATGCTGCAGCAGTGGACCAATTCGTTGAGTACAAATTGGAGGACATAGTCATGAAAGTTAACTTGTCGATTCAAGATGATGGCAAATATTCTCTGGATGCAAGGGACAAAAATTCATTGAAAGAGTTCTTGCAAAATGTTGCACAGAAAAGGAACAAACAAAACAACGATTGTTTGAACGCAAGTGCAAATAAACAGAAACTGGGAAGCGTAGAGGGAAGGGTTGTAGTTCACATGGAGAGCCAAGTGTCACCATGCACGGGCAAAGAAACTCATCGTAGATCTGGAAGAAAGCAAGGAGTTATTGTTTAAGGTGCCACTTAAGAGACGTGAGTGTTGTATGTACTCAGAATTTGTTTGGACTAAGTTAGATTCTCGTCAATTTACATTTCAGTTCCAAGATTTGCTCAAAATACAGATACGCATTTTTTATAAGAAACCAAGAAAAATCAACCACCACGGAACGCTTCTTTGAGTAGGAGGATGGGGAAAGTGAATTGATGAGAAGATTCAATCTGCTGATGAGGAGCAAGAATTTTATGAACCTGACAGAGACGTCAACATGGATTCAGACAATGACATGGACTCAGAGCAGGAGACAGAGAAGTATGTACAGCTTCTGTTGAACTGTTAGAATTTCATTTTGGCAAGGAGTTCTTGTTATCAATGCACAGGGAAGCAGAACACCTAAGTCTAACATAAGTCTGCTATAAAAATACAATGCTGTGACATTTTGATGTCTAATTCATCAATATAATTTTCCGAAAAACTCAGCAAATATCTGATTATACAGAAGCAAAAGAGTTTATAAAATGTTTCCTAAAAGGTTTTTACAGTAGCCCCTTCTGTCCCCTCTGCTCCCCATATCATGTTGTGATGAATTTTGTGTTGATTTTAAAATTTTTGTTTTAGTCCCAGCCTGGCATTTAAAGCAGGAGATGTAGGAGATGAGCCGAAGCACATTGTTTTCATGTCTCAGCTTCTCCTGTTATTTAAATTTTGCATTAGGCAGAAGGGAACGATGATTGAGGTGAAATCCACTTGTTCTAGCATATCATGTGGTTTTGAACACAGATAGCGCAGTCAGCCAAATTGGAAAGATTCAAAATTGCCAGCAGGGAACCTGCTCTTGTCGATGGCAATTTTATTTGCAGGTGGATCTATCAGCAAGATCATTACAAGTTTCAAGCACATGGGCCTTGGTTGTGTGTCACTTACTACCTTCTTCACAATTCAAAGGGTATGTTTCAGTTTAGTTTTGGGGATATTGCTTCAGATCCTATTTCTTCAGATCCTATTGCTATCAAAAACTGCTGTCAAATGATAAAATTTGTAATTTGTTTCAATATTGATTTATAGACAAAGCTATTTCTCACAATTTATCTTTTCTGGCAAAGATATCAGAAGGAATTTTTCAGGGAGATTTATTTTCAACAAAAAAGTTGTGATATCAGGTGATAGTCGCCACGACAGTATGGGCCATAGCACCAAATGTGGGGCAGAAATGAATTTGATCATATCATATACAAATGACATGGCTCTATTGTGCATTCAATGAGGGATGATTATGGAGACATTGTCCATAACTTTGATCTTTGGCACTTGAAAAAGAGTAAGCAAAATTTGCTTTTTTGTTTTTTCACACTGTTGATCTATGTATTTGTTTACAAGATAATACTGTTGGCAATCTCTAAGTCAAAATATGGCAAAAATTCTGAAAACTGTACATTTACATGATTTGCAACCTTTCAGGAAAAAACGATTTACCAATTACCAGCGCCATTATGAAATGAGGGAAAATTTCACTCGCTCCAAAACAAAACAAAATATTCTCAAACTTTAACTCCGCTATTTGAAGGGAAAACGATAGCGATTTTGTCTAAATTTGAGTTTAAATTGATGATTAACTACTTAGATATGTTAAAGACACTTACTCACGATAATTTGTTTTGTTTACATGTTGTTCTTCCTCATAATTGCCGGTGCGGTAATACTGGCCTAAATCCAGGGAGTTCCGTTGAAGCTGGGATATTTTTTCACCAGGGAGCCCCAGCAGACTCTGACAACATTTTTCTGAACACTTTTGAGTAAGTCAAGCCAACATTTCAGAATTGTTACCCAACAAAATATTTTACGCCCAGTGACAGTGCCAAGAAAAAGATTGCTTACAATCGTTCACCTCAGAAAAGGCGAAAATTGGACAAGAAAGAACAAGGAACATCCAAAGCTATCAGACGACAATAACCTACCACAGGAAGCCTGAAGAAAGGAAAAACCCCAGGGCCGAAATTAAATTTTTGTTTCAGCCAGTTGACCAGCAAATCTGATGTCATATTCTATACTGGTTTCAAATCAGGAAAGACATTCCAGGCCGTATTTCACCATTTGAAGCCAGTTGCATTGCAATTGCATTATTGGAGAGGATACTCTAAAAACGCACAAACAAAGCCAAAGGATGTTGCATACAAAAGAGCAGTTTCTAGAAAATCTAGAAAACGACCTGGCCGAGAAAGATTACTCAGTCTTCAAGACGAATTTTTCCTCACCATGGTGCGTTTACCTCTCGGCCTTCTTGTAAAAGATTTGGCGTTTCGTTTTAAAATTTCTAAAGCCCAGGTTACACGAGTTTTTCATACTTGGATCAGGTTAATGGCACTGGAATTTAAAGGGTTGATCTTATGGGCAGAGCGTGATTCTATACGCAGAAACCTTCCTGACATGTTCAAAAATTATTACTCAGGGTAATAATTGCTGCACCGAAATATTTCTTGAGACCCCTTCCAGCCTTGAACTTGCAGCATTTTGCTGGAGCAATTACAAACATAGATATACTGCAAACATACTAGTAGGGATTACCCCAAATGGCACTACTAGCTTCTTGTCTCATGCATATGGTGGACCAGCATCTGACATTTTTATTACCTAGGACTGTGGTGTCTACAAGAAACTGCTACCAGGGGATCAGGTAATGGCAGATTGTGGCTTCAAAATAAGAGATTTCTTGGCATACTACCAAGGTACCTTGGCTATCCACAACCAGTGACATGCAACTTTCTAAAAATGCAGTCAGCAGAACATCACTAATTGCAAATGTTCATATTTTTGTTGAAAAGGCAATCAGATGAATTAAAGAGTACCAGATACTCAAGACGGAGATTCCTATTTTGCTATTGCCCCAAATTGATGATATATGTGCAGCCTTTACAAACTTGAAGGATCCTCTATTAAAGCAATAATCCTTTTACAGTTATTCAAATATAAATTCACTGTTTCATTTATTTTATACAATGGAAATTAGCAAAAAATATATTCAATTTAGGCAATTTTTGAAAACATTATAGAATCTAAATGCGTAACTAGGATATTTTTATATTACAATACATTTTTCTATGTGTCATCATCATCATCGTCATTGCTATCGTCACTATTTTCAATAGCTCTAGAATCATCGTTTATAAGAAAACTTATGTTAAAGCTTGCCAAAGAGAAAGATTGCGCATTCTTAAATGACTGGATAAAGTCATGCAAAAGCCATCTGCACTGGAGTGCAACAACAACCAATAGTGGTAATGGTGCACTGATACTAGCCAAATTTAAAGTCTTGCTGATTCATGTTGTGAACCAACATGAAAATTTGGATGTCCCTCTATTTAATCGCTGTGCACATGGAAATATATCAGGAGAAAGAAAATACTCAATTGAAGGTAAGGAATACACATGCTTATTTATTCACTATTATGCAGTAGATTTGTTGAAATAAATTTTGAAATTACCTGCTGTTGTGACATGTTTGACATAACAAATGTATTTCATTTGACTACAATATTAGGTAACTGCTCCCCTACAGTGACGAATTGCAAAATTGACTTTTTATAAATGAAAAGTATTCAGTGATCTGAATGATTCTTTCTAATTTTCAGATTCTCCAGCATATGAAAAAAATTCAGAAAGCGCTCACAAGCACAAGGTTGGTAAATGCTATCAAGCAGATCTCTCCAATTTACCAAACAAGTTGTTTAGAGAGAGGGACTCCATTCGGTTCTGAACCAATTTGCATACTGGTATGATCTGCAGGTAAGCATTGGAACAAAAGGAAATGTTGTTAGTTCGTTTACCGGGGTTGGAAGAGTTGCTTCACAATTAAAAAAAGTATATTAAATAAACAACTGTTTTATTATTTACACAATTAATTGAAATTGAATGAGTTTACCCATTTTCTGTTGAAATGAAATCAAAATAACAAAATACCATAGTTTTGTTAAATGCAAACTTCGCGTATCTTCGCTTCCCCATTCAAAAACTTGGGCCAAGTACCTTCAGTTTCATGGATCCATCAGACCCTCTACGTTCTTCTTCTCTATTTAGATTGTAATTAAAATGAACTGCAGCAAGAATGTGCCTTGAAAGAAAAATAAGAAAATCATTAGAAGCAAAATTGTAGATATCTGTTAAAGTACCAATTATGCTAGGATGCAATCATGTTGGTATGATCTAGAAACATACAATAATACCTACCATTTTAAGTAATTAAGTAAGAGCTTTCAAAAGAAATATGGAGGATCAAGCAGAAGAACCACTATCCCCAAGTTAATTGGGAAATCATACGGAAATGCGCATTATACAACCAAGCTACCAACAAATGCCATGAGAAAATGGAGATTGCGAACCTCAAAGGGGAAAACATTCTGAATAAAAGAACTGAACTCATTTCAAAATGTAGGCATGTAAATAAGTTCTCTCTGTTAACCCATTATTCGATTGATTCGAATCTTTGATTAGCTGTGTTTGTTCGCAAACGCGCATGCCGCGTTTCCTAACGTGAGTTCCTGCTGGTCGGTGATTATTATTTTTAGCCTTTTGTCTTGCTTCATGCTGGTTTAATGTGTTTTGTTGTAATTAATCAAAAGACTTCTGTATTTAATTCAATATAATCTTTGATTTATGGCACTCAGGCCTGGCGAGACAGGAAGATTTTGTGATTGTAAACGGATAAGATGATATAGAGAAAGGATCGAACTTATGATTAAATTTTGCATTTTAAATTTTTTGTATATTGTTACGTTACTTTGAAGGCTGTGTTCTTATTTCGTCTCCAATCTGCATTAGAGAATCAGTGCAAGCAGAGTGGGATTCTGCAACAGTGTTTTTGTAACGAATTCGAAACATAATCAACTGAGGATTGTTGTGAACAGACGGCATGAAACTCTGAGTATTGAAAATGCAGTAGTATTTCTTTGTATCTACTCTTCATAACTATGTATATATGTATGCATGTGGTAGCAACAGGTCATCACATCCAAGGACCACTTTGATTTCAGGCTAAATTACTTCCTCGATTTAATTCCCATATTTAGTCGAATTAGTTTTAATATTAGATGAGGAACCATTGCACGAGGAAACTTCAAATAACCTAGAAGTTGAAGCAAATATTGGATTGCCCGTTACAAACTGAAAGATGAACTAGCAAGAGCTAAGGAAAACATTTCAAAATTGGGAAAAACTACATTACATTACAAAAATCTAAAAGAGCATGAAATTCATTAATAGATAGTAAATCCGTATTGAATTCACTGGCAACTGTTATAAACTGATCAACTTCTCTTACTGACTGGTCTGGACATTCTGTTATCTCTGTGAGCAATGAAGACCAGCTCCTTATTTTGCTTATGAATCTAAGACTGGATCTGACTTACTTTGATTCGGCATGCAGGTTCTCTTTGAGTCAGACAGCAATCCAGAATAATTTTAGACTGCACCAAATTTCGTGTCAGTGGTCCAAGAAAGTATCTTGAAGCTGCATCATCCTCCTTCAGTAATTATAAACACTATCTCACTGGCAGATTCCCTGTTCGTGTTGCTCAAAATGGTTGCATAATCTTTGTTAGTGAGGGATTTCCAGGAGCACCAGTAATAAAATCATGACAAATGAATCAGGAATAGTTCAGCATTTCCAGGTATGGCTTTCATGTATTTCAATATTTGCAGGTTGTTGATGTCAAGGTTAAGCAATTATCAACCATTCTGAATTGACATTTTCGTTGTATTTCTATTTTAAGCAGGGGATCGTATATTGGCTGACAAAGGTTTGCTAATTCATTACCTGCTTCCAAAAAATGTATTTTTAAACCTTCCCACTTTTCTTACGGGCAAAACACAGCTGCGAAAGAAGAAGCTACCTTTTCAAGAAAATATTTTCACATTAAAAGGGCTATTGAGCGAATGAGAAACTATACAATTTTGCAGGTCATTCGTCAACTGTCATATACAAACTTCAATATAATATCAAGCCTTGTCCTTTAAAGTTAGTTTCCATGAGTTTCTTGAAATTCTTACATTTTTCCCTATAATCAACTCTCAACATTCAGATTTCTAATGTGATTGATTTTTTTAATGATTTTTGGCACAAAACATTTTGAATTTCCATTAACAAGATATTTTTTAAACATAAAAAGCAATGTTTCAGGTTTAATTCATATCAGAAAAAAAATGCATTTAGATGTGTCTTTTCTATGGAATGGGTGTGTATCTCAATCATCACAAGTACTGCAAAAATTGGGAAGAAGCTCATTCAAATAAAAATCGTTTAAAAGAGGAATATTTATTCTTTTCCAGTCGGGATCCTTTTCAACTCAAATAATTTTTGTTTCTTTTTGGTCCGCACAACAAAATCTCCCAACCCGACACCAGCAGCTGCCATTTCTGCTTGAATCTGATGCCAATAATTATGGCATTTTCATAAGCCAGCCTCCTTTGTTAGATAAAAGGAAGTAGCCTTTGAGCCCTCTGGCAACTCCTATGCTATAGCTTCACTCATAGTGAATTCCCTGTACTTCCAAGGACACTTGACCTCCAAA
>WUAR02583245.1:0-11807 GCA_015164055.2 Chrysaora achlyos | reverse complement strand
TCCTGGGATCATCCTGTGTTTTTCCTGGGATCATCCTGCGTTTCTCCTTGGATCAGTCTGCGTTTCTCCTGGGATCACCCTGTCTCCTGAAATTATCCTGTTTTTTCCTTGGATCATCCTGCCTTTCTCTTGGGATCACTCGCTTCTCTCCTGTGATCGTTCTGCCTCAATCCTGAGATCGTTCTGCCTTACTCCTGAGATCATTCTGCCTTTCTCCTGGGATCCTTTTTCCTTTCTCTTGGGATCATTCTGCCTCTCTCCTGGGATCATTCTGCCTTTCTCCTGTGATCACTCTGCCTTTCTCCTGGGATCCTTTTTCCTTTCTCTTGTGATCATTCTGCCTCTCTCCTGGGATCAAACTGCCTTTCTCCTGTGATCACTCTGCCTCTCTCCTTGGATCATTCTGCTTTTCTCCTGTGTTCATTCTGCCTTTCTCCTGACATCATCATGCTTTTCTCCTGAGATCACTCTGCCTCTCTCCTGGGATCATTCTGCCTTTCTCCTGGGATCACTCTGCCTCTCTCCTGGGATCATTCTGCCTTTCTCCTGTGATCACTCTGCCTTTCTCCTGAGATCATTCTCCCTCTTCCTGGGATCATTCTGCCTCTCTCCTGGGATCATTCTGCCTCTCTCCTGGGATCACTCTGTCTCTCTCCTGGGATCATTCTGCCTTTCTCCTGGGATCACTCTGCCTCTCTCCTTGGATCACCCTGCCTCTCTCCTGGGATCACTCTGCCTCTCTCCTGGGATCACTCTGCCTCTCTCCTGTGATCATTCTGCCTTTCTCCTTGGACCAGTCTGCGTTTCTCCTGGGATCATTCTGCCTTTCTTCTAGGATCACTCTGCTTTTCTCCTGGGATTCCTTTCTCCTGGGCAGAGCTGGTTATAAGAGTGATAGGTAGGGTTGCCTGATGATCGCATACAACGTGAAACTCAGAGTCACAAGCTACTAAGCGTTCTTTTTTTAAATTTTATGTATATATTTACAAATCAGAAACATAGGCCGTTCTAACTAAAATTTGTTCTCTAAACTTTATTTTTGTTTCTAAACCCGACCATCAATAAATCAAATTCTCGCTTTCTTTCAAACAAACCTTGACTGCATGATTGAATAAAAATTGTCGCTTAGTCAAAATCACTTTATTTATCACTTTGCTCAAGCGAACAGCGTAGTGTAGTGGTTAGCACCTGCGCCGTGTGTGCCCAAGGTCTGTGCTCTGTTGTTCAAATCCAGGCTAGAGAGCACAAATTACAATGTGTAAAAACTGACTTTCTGTGACTTGGATGATCACGTAAAATGGCAGGCTGGTCTCTAATCAATTGGGACGTAGACCACCACCAGTGCCTGTGAAGAAGTTGATTTGGCGTAAATATTACTAAAAATGACTGCTGAGCGTGGAGGCCTCAAACTTTACCCACACCAGCCAGCAGTAAAAAAGGAATTCTGCCAGGTACTGGAAAAACATGCATAAATACATATACTTAGAAGAAAAGATTCAAAAGACTAAACTCTTCATCTCGACAAGCCTGTTTCGTGGTTTCCCACTCATCAGGAGATGTACAAAATCTTGATTTTGTCGAGATGAGGAGTTTAGTCTTTTGAATCTTTTCTTCTAAGTATATATCTCGCTCTACTGTAATGTGTTGAGTACTTTTTCGGTGAATCGAAATACAGACTTCGTATATACATACATCCATACACACATACATACAAACATACATACAAAATTAGTATTAATTGAAGAACACTCGTTTTTTCTTTCTTTAGATTGTCGACCTGGCTCTTCTGGTCAAGCAAGATCAAGAGAGGTCCGACCTTGCTTCTGCTTTCATGCCCCCTTCGATAAACCCACGGACAAATCTAACGAAATCATCAACCCCAGCAACGCAACAAAAATCAACTGCGAGCTCAACTGCCACCCCGAATCACACCCCACCCGCCACTCCATCCAATTTGCAGACTGGAACAAGCGCGTCCTTTACCAGTAGTGGAACAAGCCTGATTGCTCCTTCGCAAGGGGGCCTGGCATCATCGCTTGGAACCGCATCTCTGGCCTCGTCTGGACTCATAAAGCCGTCTAAAGCAAAAAAGAAGAAGACGAAGGTTAATGGGATTGTGCTTAGATATGAATAAAACATCATTTATTGGCCAATTACTTGTTTTGATTCATTTCCACCCTTGAAGGACAGTGATTTAGTCAAAATTTGCTCCTCTGCAGTAACCATTGTAAACCCGCTACAATTTGTACAGCTACAATTTGACTAAAACTACAATACAAACATCAATTCAATACAGGACTCCAATTAATGACCTCATTTATGAAATATTAAACAATTTCGTCAAATTTTATTTGTGACCCTAGATTCGGATTCAGCACCAAACCTTTGGTGTTGAGACAAATTTTCATATTCCTTAACCTCTTATTCTTGATTTTATGAAGATAAAAAGGTTTGAAAATTTATAAGGCATCTGACCGTGAAAATTGTCGGGGTTAAACTTTACGTCCTCTAAGTCTTTAGTCGCGGTTAAGTCCCTTATAAATTTGGAAATTTTTAATCGCAATAGAATAAGAACCAGGAATACTAAGAGTAAAAAATTGTGCATATGAATATAGAGTGAATGAGATACCATTCTTGATGAGTATTTTTCTTTTTGCCTTTTTCGTATAATGTATTCATTTATTAAAAAAGCAAGAACACTGCAAAACAACAAAACCAGCAATAATATGTATAAAATTAATCTGTTTTGCCATATATATTAATATATATTTATTTTGATTTTATAGCATGGTTATGCCAGTTGCCTTGAGCCAACCAGTGACTGCCTCCTGCCCAGTCATATCCGTGAAGCAATGAGGAGGTACTTCCAATACCATGGTCCAATGACACCATTTGCGGTATGTCTGCATCCCATTTTGCTTGTTACAACAATTCTACGGAATTATAATATATGCAACCTAAGGCCTTCGGCTTGTCCTCTGCTAGTGAAAACACATATTTAGAAAAGTTACACATCCTTGAAGCTATGATGAAGTACTTCAATTGCCATGGTCCAATGACAACCTTTGCGGTATGTCTGCATCCAATTTCGCTTACAATAGCCATTTTACGGAATTATGATATATGGAACCTAATGCCTTCGGGATGTTCTCTGCTAGTGAAAACACATAGTTAGGAAAGCTAGACATCCGTGAAGCTATGAGGAGGTATTTTCCATACCATGGTCCAATGATACCATTTGCGGTATATCTGCATCAAATTACGCTTGTTTTAGGCATTTTATAGAATCAAAAGATATGGAACCTAAGACATTGGGCTTGTCCTCCACTAGTGAAAACACATAGTTAGAACAGTTACACATCCGTAAAGCTATGACGAAGTACTTCTAGTGCCATGGTCCAATGACACCTTTTGCGGTATGTCTGCATCCAATTTCGCTTGTTGTAACAATTCTACGGAATTATAAGATATGCAAACTAAGGCGTTCGGCTTGTCACTAGCGAAAACACATAGCTAGGAAAGTAATATGATCATGTGCCTGGAGGTG
This sequence comes from Chrysaora achlyos, assembly GCA_015164055.2. NCBI lineage: Eukaryota > Metazoa > Cnidaria > Scyphozoa > Semaeostomeae > Pelagiidae > Chrysaora > Chrysaora achlyos. Next base: position 8,260 of record WUAR02583245.1, on the reverse strand, counting down.
AATGTAATGGATATCACGTCAAGCATTTACAATGGTTGCCAAAAGTTGGAACACCTTGGCAGCACCTAATTGCCAATCTCCCTTGTTTTACAGTCGCAAAGCAATTTAGTCTGATATTATCGATAACAACTATACTGAAGTCCATAGGATTTTTAATAATAACAAACAATACAAATTATTAAACATATAACTTGATTAATTGATTGTCAATGTTCGCAAGCAAGTTTCTAGTGTCCAAGTCGCCCATTTTACTAATGGGGATGCTATGTTGTCGTGATCTAGAACAACGAATGCAAATAACTGCAGATCTTAATATTCAAAACCCCGATTTCTTGCATTCTGATTGGTTCAACAAAAGGTTCTCGCAACAGGCCAGTTTTTTGTACGTTTGATTACGTTCCCAGTTTAAGCTTGTTTTACATTTTGTCACTGTTTTACATAGCATATGGTATCTTAAAAAGTTGAGTTACAAAGAGTGAATATCTTAATTTGCTTTGTAAATAAGAAAACCTCTACAAGCTCCCATAACTTTGTGGTTGTAGCTGATGCGGCACAAACTGGCCTAATTAAATCTTACATTTTTTTATTTCCAAATGGAATTGATTTGTGATTTTTGAATGTTCCTTGCAGAGCAACGTCAGGCCTTCTTTGAGTCATCGAACTCTTTGCCTATGAATGTCCTATGGCTATGATCACCGCTTTTGAAGAGCTGAAAGATTTGCATTGGAATGATTGCGACAATACGAGCTGTCCTCAAGATGCTGTTTCTGAAATATGTAGGTAGAGAATACTTCACTGACTTCAGCTTTCTTGTTCGCTTGCTCGTTGCTGTGCTTGCTCGTTGCTGTGCTTGCTCGTTGCTGTGCTTGCTCGTTGCTGTGCTTGCTCCTTGCTGTGCTTGCTCGTTGCTGTGCTTGCTCCTTGTTGTGCTTGTTCCTTGCTGTGCTTGCTCGTTACTGTGCTTGCTCCTTGCTGTGCTTGCTCCTTGTTGTGCTTTCTCCTTGCTGTGCTTGCTCGTTGCTGTGCTTTCTCCTTGCTGTGCTTGCTCGTTGCTGTGCTTGCTCCTTTAAGCCAGCTAGCGTCAAGCCATTCTGAAAGATTTTATCATTCCAAACCCGCCGCGTGGCAAGAAAGAAAGTATAAATATATCGAGGTTGGTTACTGTTCTTTTTTCTGCAAGTGTTTTTTCTGCAAGTGTTTTTTTTTGCTTTTTGCAAATTTAAACAAACCTAAAGGATCTGTCATATGAAAGCTCTTGTGCACGTTAGAGCATGTTATACTAGCCTTAGCGATGCAGCTAAGAAAATGATACAAATAGACGGGCTTGATTCACTTTATCGATTCTACGGCTACTGCCACGACAGATTGGTATGGACAAGCTGAAGGAACATCCTTTAGGAAAAGGATGCAAGTTGCTATCTTACTTTCAACCTGCTACCATCAGCCTAACCGCATCATGACTGATGTTTATCATAATGCACATGCCTCTCGATGAGCAAGAAGGTACGATGGACAGAGAGAAACAGCAACAAATCAAAAAATAGAGACAACAAACTGTAAATAAAGTGCGAATTTGTATAAAAATCGATAATTAGGACTACATTGAAAGAAAATTAACAATTTAAGTATTTTTATTGTGCAATGGCTCATATAAAAAAAACAGTATTGTGTCAACAATAAAACGAAATATTAAAGCCAGTAAAAAAGGTGACTACTTACAACTACACAATTTCTAAGGCATACAGTATATAATAAACAATGCTTAACTATCAGTCATGATAGGGAGTGATATATAGGTGTGTTGGCATTCTCACTATTAGAGTAAATTATTGACGTCACTTTCAAACTGGGCGATTTTTGTCGTACTTATCGACAGTAGAATTTCAAAAAGCGTGCCCTGCTCGGGTCATTTTAAAGCTTTACAAAAATGAGGCAACAAAAATGAGGTCACTCAACAAGGGCCGTTGCGAAGAGGGGGTGCAGGGGGTGCGGCACCCTCCTGGCCCCATCTCAGTCGGCAAATCAAGCTTAAGCAAATCGAGGAAAACGCAATCTAATTGAAAGTGTTCATCATCAGAGCTCTGCAATCAGATTTCGTCTGAAGAACAATCATAAATTATATATTAGAAGACTTAATAACTTTCTAAGGTCAGTTAGGAACAGACAAAAAGAGAATTCTTCTAAAACTGAGAACTGATATTGCACGATGCGATAACAATAGGCCACACCCGAAAAGGCAACGCCCATAGTCGACAAATTCAAAGCTTCCCATTTTCTAATCTCCTGTAACAGCCTTGTAGTCAAGGAATACAAAGGTGTGAGGGAAATTAAAAGAACAACTTTGCCTTGGAAAAGGAATGGAATACCTAATAGAGAGATTTTATGGGTCTTTCACGGAACATTAATTGGAGTCATACTGGTGTTCTATAACAGCTTTAAAAACTCAATTGCAGAGCGTTATAGCATCAGTGATTAGAGCCGAAACTAAGGCCATTTGATTCAACAATAAAACAGGTTAGCCTAATTTTAGTGCCTTGCAGAATATGAGTGGCACATTAACCCTGCAACATTCAATTCAGTAGTGAAATTGCGACTACTCATCTAATAAGTCTATAACCCACATGTTAATTTTCTTTTTCAAGTTTTTAAGCTTTCAATTTTGCCAGCATATCTTCAATTTCTTTATCTTCACTAGAAGAAGCTTTGGCTGCTTGTGGTAGAGACCTTGATGCCACAGGTGCGCTAGCAAGCTACAGACACAAACAAGGCATTACAAAATTTCAAGGCATTAACAATTTTGGCAGCATTACAAAATTTCAAGGCATTACAGATTTTAGCAGAATCACTAAAAATTTTAAGGCATTTCAAATTCTTCCAGGCATTTATAATTTTTAATGTCATTTAAATTTTTCATAGGTTTTTCATTTTGAAAACAGGATTTCCCCAATCTAGGACTAACGCAAATCACAATTCATCTAAGAAGGAACTGAATCTTCTAGAGACTTAGCTTGTATCGTATGGAAAGAGCTGTGATAGCTGGAAACAATTTTACCAGAAAGATTTCTAGGTATCATAAGACTAAAGAATAAACCCACCTTGCCAGTTATTTCGATACCAATTTCATCTAAAACTTGAGAAACAATTGCATCCTGTTCTTCTTCGTCCCCAGAATCATCGAAAACTGACTCAAGTGTGTCATTCACTATAAATAGTAATAAAATGCCTTAATTACTACTAACTACTACTATGTTTTCTAAGGAATCACAAAAGAACAATTTAGGTTGTATATTGATAGTGTATTTGTATAGGGGAAAACTGTTCAACAAAACAGGCCACACTACCAAAACATTTGCTATGAAAGTGAAAAAGAGGTAATTTGACACCCCTTACATACAAACTCATAAAAAATATCACAGGTTTGCTGTCCATCTACCTTGGAAATCTAAACAACCCCAATCTGGATTAATTTTTAAAATTCCAGGATAAGAATGATGAGGATAAATAAGAATGTTGAGTATAAAAGTGGTCTGTCACATTGGAATCAGTAAAACTATATGTTTTATGTAAAAACATTCTGTTTGGAGCTTCACAGCAGAAGCTCACTTTTCTTCATTAATAGTTCATTTCATTCTTTTTCCCAGGGCAACCCTTCAGAAAAGTCACTGATCCTCTAGATTGTTTAAGGTACAGCATACAATTAACTTGGTTCAATTACTTGAGAAAATAAAAAAGGCTGAATTATAGTGGTTACTCAGTTAACGTGCAATATTGCAACTATTTGTCATATACTGTGAAACTCACTCATTTCTTCAGACATGTCCATTTTGGCAGATTCCTTTTCAAAATTCTGTAATGTGGCGGCCAATTCTTGTGGTGAAACCTGTTTGTTCATCTCGCCCATTGCCTTTGCAGATTAAAAGAGATTAAATAGTAAGATAAATGAAAACAAAATGAAAAAAGGAGGTTTGAAGGGGGAATTTTTACAGCACAAAAAGTAATTTGCCAGAAAATGAGGACTTGGCAGCCATTGTAGCTCTCATGTGGTGTAGCAAAAAATCATGTTGTGATGATTGGGATTATCATGCTTGTAAATGGAGCCTTGACCAGATTACAACACAAAAAGCAAATTTCCTACCTGCGTAGCTACTTTCATTGAGCCTGCCATCTTGACATTTGCTTGCATATTTGTGGCTTGGAATCCAACTGCAGTTATCTTACCACTGGCTGCAAAATTGCGGGTTTTCACCTTTCGAAGTTGAACTAGTTGTTTTGCAAGTTGGGTTGCTAGCTGTGACGTAAAAAATATATACATATATATATTGGTTATTTGTAAGTTGACGAAGCAAACATGCTTGTAATTGAAGGAGAAAAGCTTTAACTTCTAATACACCACTTCAACTATTGACCTTGCTCAGAAATATTAAATTTCTAAAATATTTTTTTTGAACTCAGATTTGGGTTCAGCACCAAAACTTTGCTGTGGATACAAATTTTCCTATTCCCTAAACCTCATATTCTTGATGTTATGAAGACCAACAGTTTGAAAATTTATAAGGCATCTGACTGTGAAGATTGTTGGTGGTGAAACATTACACCCCGAGTCATTAGTTGTGGCCAAGTCCCTTATAAATTTGCAAACTTTATCATTCTAATAGAATAAAAATAAAGAAGACTACGAGAACAAAATTTTGCATCTAGACCAAATTTTGGATGTTGAATCCAAATCTGAGGCAAAAAATGATGTATAGTTTTAAAGATATCATATTATTTTTTGAGATGTTTTTGAATATTTCCACAGCAAGGTCATTTGTTGAAGTGGTGTTGACAGATGGCATGTACTTACCTGCCTATTACCAGCCTTTGCAGCCTTCTTGATTTCATTTTCCTATAACAAGAAACCAAAACATAATTTTGTTGATTAGCACATACACTCCAGGGTGGAAAACTTGTATTGGCTCGCATTTTCACTCTGCATGAAAACTCACAGCAGGCAGCTTAGATTATTGTTCCTCGCATGCAAAAACAACAGCCCTATTGTTATTCTGCTAATTCTAACAGCTTTATGGACCAAACTTGCAATCGCACCCTATGAAGCTATGTTGCTTGCATTTACGTGTATGCAAAATGAAGCATGTTTTCCAGCCTAGCAAACACTTACTATCTGTAGGCACAAGAGGCAGAGGGACCACTGAATGTCTTAGCTAAGCATTGTATGACCTTAGTCCCTCCTCTTGATGTGCCATACACTTTTTATATTTCTATTCTCCTCTTGATCTGTCATTTTAACAAAAAACAAAGTTGGTCAATGGAAGTATATATAATATTACCAGCTGCTTCTCTTGCTTTTCTATTGCTCCTCTGTCTCTTGACATATCTCTTTGAGCTTTGTTTAGCACACGTTTCTGTTGCCTCATCTGCTCTACAAAAACAAAATAGATTTCCTTTTAATATGCCTGTCCCCAAATGTAAGGTTGCTTGGCTTGTTTGGAGTAGGCATTACCCCTAGATACCAGGGGAGGGGCAACAGAGATTTTCCAACAGGAAGATGCAGTAACACAGCCCTTCCCTGCTACCCCTGCTAAATACCATGTAAATTTGGAATGCCCATTTCAGTTCAAGTACTTCACTTTTATGCAAGTTACAAAATGCTGAGGAATTATTTTTTAACTCATCTTGCTGAGGGGCATATGATGTGATATGCTATGTTTGTCGTGATTTTAAAGAATTATCATATTTATTTGTATTAACGACATACGTAGGCCTATATGCATTCATAGCATAACCCTTAAAATAAATTTTAATCATATAAATATAAAGTCATAACAGGTTGTGGTTATCTCAACTGATCTGAGCACGAACAGTGCAACTAACAGAGCAGTTTGTACAGAGATAGGAAACAAAAAAGTCTCCATTGCGTGTTTAAATCATACAAGTATGGGCATCTTGAGTTAGGTTTTTAGATGTGCATTTGCACAAACAGGGAAGCGTGATCCTGTCACGGCAGTTTTTATGTTATAAGAAAAACAGAAGGGCCTAAATAAATGATTGAGTTGGATACACCTTACACATAATACCTTGAGGTGTTGGCTTCTTTTTAAACATCTTGTTATGAATTTCGTTGCTAAAACAGCTACTCAGGTGTGCAATTAATTGACCTATTGGCTGTTAATCATACAGTTATCTTCTAGAGCATTATTGCGTCAAGTCCATCTTGTTGCTGCGAAAATTCCTCCTCACAAGCTAAATTTAGAAAATTGCATTTTCGTTTGTTGCTGTTGTAGCCTTTCCTTGCCTTCGCAGTAGTGAGTACTCCGCAGTTGGTAAATTTTGAGCGAACCGGATGCAAATATCTTTGTTCCTGATTTCAACATTTTGACTGAATTTCGATTTGGTAACCTAGTAATAATATACTAAACAACAAGAAAAAGGAACTGACTTTCAAGAAACAAAGAAGCTACTAAAACTGGAGTTCATGATGGCCAATTTGATGCACTTCTTGGTTCTTCTTGGTTCTCTGATTTGTAAGTATGTTGTCACGAACTTATGGAATGTAATAATAATAATAAAAAACATATACAGATAAAGTTGCTCGCCAAAATGAATTTTCTGCTATCAACCAAGGACCTGGCAACCTAATGTACCTAAAATATAAAATTTATAACAAAATAGTTATTTATGACAAAAGAGTTTAACAAAATGTTAAAAGTCAAAGTTAAAATCCTTGCAGTTTCTCTTCAACTTCAGTACCCATATTTCACTCTTTAGTGTGTGGGAAGATTCATTGAATATTTTTTGCACCCTTGTGTATTATACTAGACTTTCAACTGTACTACGCAATATTTGGATATAATAAGTTCAATAACAAGTGCTCCCGATTCCGAATCATCTAATGGAGTTTAAAAACCGTAGGCCATAAAGCATAAACACGATCAAATATCATTACGACGTGAGATTTTGTTCCCTAAATCTTTATTTGATCCCGTGTCTTGAACGACAAGTTATAGTTTTGTAATTTTGTAGGATTTGCCATTGTTTCTAAGCCACATGCAACTATCTAGTTATTAAACAAATATTATATATCATAACTATTCATTATATAAATCTACCAAATTACAACTCAATAAAATAACAAAAATAAACAAATGTCTAGCCGCATTTCTCAGCTTTGCCAACTACACTTTTCTTTAATAAGCAACCAGTCAATAAGCAACTAGGGCTGGGCAGCCACCTTGCTAAGCAACTTTTTGGAGATGGACTGTGCTAGCCTAATCAACCACAAAATTCAAACTCCCATTACCCAGCCGGCAAAAAGACGTCTCAAAGAAATCTAACAGTTCTAATGTGAATCTTTTGGTTCCAGCTCATCTTATCAATGTTGGTTTTTGTGAAAAGCAACTCCCTTCTCGCATTATTAATGATTGACGCTCATTAAACTTCATGAAACGTTGCACAATGCATTTTCTCCCTAAACAGTAAGAAATGTTAGGCAAAATATAGTTGTTGTACTTTAGCAACTGTTAAGTAACTTGTAGGGCTGAAATCTATATAATGTTAAGCAACGTCCCGAGCAACGTTGAGGGCTGGAGCAAACCTAAGTTGCTTATTAAAAAAAGTGTATCAGAACTTCATATTATCCTTTTTCAATTAAAAAGGACTTGTTTGATTTTCCTATTACAATATATACACAGTATGTCAGTGGTTTTTTTAATACCGGCCAAACTAACCTGTTAATTGTGTTTTTTTTAGCTGTTGCAAAGAATGCGAAGATAATATCAAAACTAGCCGAACTTACGTTTCCAAACTCAGACTGTTCCAACACTTTGGATCTCAAAGGAACTAATGCTAAAAGTAAGGCAAAGATATCCTTAAATTAAATCCAATTAGTAGAGACATTTCCAGCGTTTATACATCGAGAGGCACCCTCATAAGTCATACTTATGCCATATTTACGCCATGTTATACGCAATTTTCAGCGTTCCAACGCCGAGAGTCACCCTCATACGCCATATCTACGCCGTACTTAACGCAATTTCGGGCTCGTTTAATTTTCGAGGTTCTTGAGAGGGTAAGGGTTAGGGTTAGGGTTTTATCGGCTTTTAAGAGAGGGGGGCTTATTCAAAAATTTAGAAGAAGGATTGGTTGTTCCAGGAACGTACACTGTGCTGTGTAATTCTCAAGGGTTGCTTGAGACACTGAAGACAGAACTGGAGAAGAACGTTTTGATTCTCAAACATAAGAAATTAGAAATTGTTAATATTAC
>WUAR02583134.1:0-11811 GCA_015164055.2 Chrysaora achlyos | reverse complement strand
AACAACAAAATTGCCCAAAGTTAAGGAAAGAAAAGAAGATGAGGACAGCATGAAGGAATTAGCTGGATGGGCTTCATGATGTCAAGGCAAAGAACAAGATAATTCTTTAATCGGTTAGAACTCTTTTGCAAACCAGAGTTGTCTCAGAAATGTTCCATCTGGGACAAAAAACATGATGCAAATGCCTGTTATAAGATTGTGTTAATTTATGCAATTTATTGTAACAACCATTTTTACATATTGCATTATGTATCAGCAAGGTGCAGCAATTTTAATGAGGGTGGCAGGAAATTGGTTGAAGCAAGTTCAATACTGATTGAAAAATAACATTTTGTTGCAGTTAGACTGACTGCAAGACAATTTGTAGAAAAGGAGTTACATAATGCATGTTAGAAGTTGCAGCAAATAAACTATTTTCGTAAAAGATCCGAACATGGTTTAAGGCAAATTGCTTAAAAATTTGCTTCAAATTGCCAATAAACCCTGCAAGTCTATGCTGTAGAAACAGAAAAGTCAAAAATCTTTATATCCTATTCGTTCTATTCCTGTACTTTCAGCATTTGGGTATAAATTGATAAAATATTCACTTGGTTAGCAAGCATCCTTTTAGCAGAAATTGATATTATCTTTTGCTCACTTAGCAGATATTTAAGCATATAATAACATGAAAATTATTACTGTATTGTATAGTTTATAATATTTTAATGGAGGCTGTTTTATTATGGAGCAATTTATTTAACATATCAATATGAAATTTATTTATACAACATTTAACAGTAAAAATAGAATATTCTAGCACTGTAACCAAATCCCAGACAGATATTTTGAGTTTGAAATTGTCATTTAATTAAATATTAAAAATCTGTCAAAATCATATTTCAATCTTTCCTTTCTGTAAGGAAAAAATTTTATCCTCCGGCTCTGCTACTGACCAGCGAGAAAAAAAAATTTGCCAAGTTATCAATATTGCAAAATATAAGAATATTCAGTCAAAAAAAACCGCTTTAATTAAAATCATTAATTCTTGCCGTAAAAAAGTTCAAAGGAAAGTTTGACCTTGAAATGCAATTTATAAAAATGGCTAAGACACTTTCCTTGGAAAGTTTTATATGATTGCTATATTAATCGAGACATTTAAGTGCTTTCTGCTATCATGTAGCCGAACTGTTTCTGCTAAAGAAACTATTAAGAAACTTTGAGAACTTAATTTTGCGGAAATTTCAGAAACTTGAGTACTAAAGCGATTCTTACGTTTCTTTTAAAATTTGAGTTAATCAAAAAACGAAGCAGCTCCAAAGCTATTTGCTGAACGAAACACAGTAAGAAAGAGAAAAGAAAATAAAGCGAGGTTTTGAGGTTTATAAAGAAAGCCACTTGCTTACAAAATCCTTGCTGAAGTGAAGTCCAAAGTAAGTGGAAATTGCAACTTTATACTCATACTTGAAACTGTCCTGAGTACAGCAGAAAGCGTTTCCCACCCAACAACATTAAATTATCTAATTCTCACAATAAAACACTTTACCTTTTCGTTCGATATCCTGCAAGCAATCACAAAGAACTTGAAGCTTTACAGACCCATCATCTTTGAAAACAATCAAATCAAACTTGCTCGATTTCAGATTCAACTTTCACAACTGACCGTTAAAAAACGTGAGGTATCATTTTCTGGATCAAGTTAATTCCAAGGGCATTTTAAATCAACAAGTTCAGAAACCGGTTAACCTCAGCCCACCATTTGGCTTTGTTAAAAACCGAGAAGACAGGAATATCAAATCAAAATGGACGCTAGTAATGCTAAGCTAAGCTACTAAGCTAGTAATGATTATGTTTTCACAACTATTCAAAAAGGTTTTAAACCATGAAAAACAATAAACTTTCTTCTGAAACACGTTAACTCGTATATTTATTACAATATATACTACCATTAGTATATCAATATAATATTAAAACTCTCAATAAACCACACTGTATGATAACACCCAAAAATACCACACGATTTAAAAAATAGAAAACCCGCAAAAACCAAAAATTTTCTTTATAAACAATATCTGTTTTCCAATTAGTTAAGAAATCTTAAGTATTATCTCTGAAAATATATTTTACAAAAAACCTCTGGTATAAGAACAATATCTCTCTTAATTACCACAAATTTCTAACTATTTTTAAAGCACTTTATGAAGACATCAGTACGTGGACACATTTTGTATTTCATTCGCCAATTCTTTTGTTATCAATTTTGAATAGCCAATCAATGTCGAGCAATTCTGACCATGTGATAAAACCCACGTAGCTTTTTTTGATGAAACAAAATTTGCCTCTGTTAAACTTCAGCGGATTTACGAAGAGAAACAGTACCAGTACAATACAAGAAAAAATTTGTAAACCTTATCTAATCAAGACAACGTTGGAATTTATTGAGTACACATTCTCTCACTACCGAAATTGCCAATAGCCCAGATTCCTTTTTCAGTCAGCAAAACTTATCTTTCCGTCCACACAGCTTGGCCTAGCGAGGGTCTTAATCTGGGGGACTTAAATTTCCCAATACTGTAACTTGTTTCAGCTATGCTCAACAGGCACCAAACGTGCTTCACTGCTTTCCAACTCAAACAACTTCCCACAGCTTTATTCTTACTTTTATGTGATAAACACGACTCGCCTTGGTATAAAAAATGACTGCATTTGTAGGATGCAGGCTGAGGCATAACATTGCAAACGAGTTTTAGGCACTGGAAAACATCTCTTTCAGAAACATATAAGGAATTTAAAAGGAGAAAAAACAACCATATGTTATGAAGGCCGTTCATAGCTAAGGTTGTGTTCTGAACTGAAAATCTAGAAACCTTATAAATTTATTTTAAAATTGAATTTATATTTTTCTTAGAAGTAAACCTTTCCTAACATGGTAGCAAACGAGTCTTTCCTTGATGCAAGCAATATTTTTGTTACTGATATAAAGTCAGATGATAATCGTAGCAAAATATCTCGACATACTTACAGAAAAGAAATAAATAGAAAACTTCACCTGGAGTCTATATCAACATAGAAATCAATGCCTCATCACCGCAGTCGCCGTCTTTGCCGCGCGGATAGTCTGTAGCGGTGAAAATAACCAGAATTTGAAACTTTCATCATATATCTCACTGAGTTTGACATCTTTCATTTCCCGCATCTAATCAAACGGCAGAAATCTTCATTAGGCCGTTTGGAATAGACACCTCTGAGCTACGCGGCTTTTCTACGGATCGTCGCTTCGGTACATCACCGTGTCTTTGCCCGCTTTTTTCACCGCGGACGGTTGCGGGAGTGTGTCTATGAGCTGCGCCACAAACTGCTCTTGTCGCGAGAACATCGCGTCGTGCAAAGCATCGAACTTATTGTCAAGGTGTCGCGACAATTCTTGCATTTTTAAGTCAATCCTCCCCACCAGTCGCTCTTCCATCGCGTAAATATTCGTCGTTATAGAATTGTAAACGGATAGACAACCAGGGCAGCCACATTCTTGACATCTAAGAGTAAACAAGAAACGAGAACATACATTACAATAGGCCTAGCTTTCGCTTCGCTACAATCCTAAATTAATTCAAGATCAAAAATGTAAAATGTTTTACTACACTGGGGATCATATAATTTTACAGCCTGCATCCTACAAAAGTTGGCAAGTTTCAAAAGAGGGAAATTTAGATTCTGAATCATAAGCACGAGTAGAAGAAATAAAGCAATTGAAACAATAGAACAAAGAATCAAAGCAGCAATACCCTCAAGGGAGATAAAAAAAAGTAATCCTTAAAGTCTGAACGTGAGATTAGGCCAATACCGTGAAATTAGGCATTCAACAGCCAATGTTTGGACTAAATGCACATTTTTGTACTCCTAGTCTTCTCGGTTTTTATTATATCGCAAAGAAGTTGGAAGATTTATAAGGGATTTGACCGCGGCTAACGATTGTAAAGTTTTACGAAGTGTAAAGTTCAACCCTTGACAATTCTCGGTCAAATACCTTATAAATTTTCAAACATTTTGAATTCATGAATTCAAGAATATGAGGTTTAGGAATATCAAAGTCAAACCTTTTTAAAACTTGCACGAAAAACGTGTAAGTGTACCCCCTTAAGAACTCAAAGCAACAAAGCACAATTACTGTTGAGTCTAAGTTAACCGGGTGTCTCTCAGTAAAAATGAACGTTACCTTTTGCAATTAGCTGGCAATGTGTGGGGTAAATGCTTTGGACTGTCTTCTGCCTCATTTAGCTGCCTTTGATAGTCTCGATCTGATGTATCACTGAAGGAAAACGAAACGGGTCTGGAATTTTGTTGACTCAAAAAGGAATTTGGCCTATTTGATCCATTTGATCTTTGACTTGCACGGAGTTTCGATCTGCTAAAGGGCTCTTTCCTGAAAACAAATACAATGAAAATTCAAGTTGTGTTTCTAGTCTGCGTCACTATCGGAGTTTAGTCAAGTAGATCAGTTTATCCAGCGAAGCAGCTACATTACGATTGATTACATTCATGAATAGCCAATCAACGTGCAGCTTTCATGACCGCGTGATAAAAGCAACGTAACTTGATTGGCTGCCATTAAAAAGTACACAGCTAGGTCAAATGAAGAATGCACAAACCTGGTATCTGTGAGCATTTCCTGACCAACACCTGGCGGGCCTTGGGCTTCCTGCAAAAGACGCGCCATCATCTGTGATAGATTTCTCTCTTGGTTAAGTTCTTCACTGATTAAATCTTGGTGTACAACTGCTGCTGTGTGGGAAGCTGACTTGTTGAGCGAAGTGTCATTTCCACCAAACATCTGCCTCAAACAGTTGACTTGAGCATCATACTGAGCTTTCTGCTGTTGCTCCTCAAAAACTACTAGTAAATCACAAAGCAGAATTTGCGTAAAAGACGTCATTGAGCTATTTGAGTTAGCTCGACATAGCAGAAACTGCGAAACTGAATACAATTTAGAACTGCACTAGCTCCGAGCAGCATTTTTTAAATAAAAGCAACAACTGATATATTCTTTTCAGGTAGTAAACTATTGATTACTTGTCTCAAAAAGCTTATCTATTCAAGCATGAGCTTAACTAAAATAGCTTGATGACGTCATTTTGCGCAGTTTTTGCTCTGTCAGTTACCTCATGCTTGTATAGATAAGCATTTTGAGACAATAAATCAATAGTTTACTACCGAAGAAAGAAAACATCAGTTTTTGCCGTTTTTTAAAGAATGTTGTTTGGAGCTAGAGCAGTTCAAGGATCTATCCCGACCATAACCATACAAACAAAGTAAATAACAATTTTTCATGATAGGAACATTGTCTTGTCACCTTGTTGTGTTTCATTTTTGTTCATATTTCGGTTAACAATCACAAACATAACAAAGTAAATAAAAACTCTCCGAAAATTATCTTGTCACCTTGTTGTGCTTCTTTTTTGTATTTTTCTGTGTTGAGAATTGCATTAGCTAGTAGAGATTCTTCATACTTCGGTCTTGATACCGGCATTCGATCACTCGGGGGTTGCTTGACAGCTTGTGGGGTAAACGTTTGGGGTTGAGCAGGGGCTTGAGGTACCCCGAAGGGCAAACCACCTTGAAATGCCCCCGCGGAGAGCAGCTGCTGTAACTGCAACGCTTGGAGCTGAGGAAAAACAGAAACAAAGATTATTCCAGGCATTTGAACGGCTATAAAAACGATGCATAAAATCAACTATTTGTTCTTTATGGTTTCACGGCTTCCCACTTTGAACTTGGCAAAACAGATGAAAGGGCGAGTTGATAAGAAATGACAGAGGTATGACGTTTTCAGGCAGATCGATTTCTTTCGCAAATATGTCAATATTTTGAACTGTGAGCAAACAAGGAATGAAAGGGAGTGTAAATACATTGCCTGCATACAGACTTTACTTTGTTGCGGAGAAGGAAGGGAAGAGCTTCTGTAAAGAACAGAGCAGCAGCAATGAAAAGCATGAAATCGTGATGAAATGAGTAACTGCTTGTTCAAGGTATAAGTCATAGTTATTGCTGTGTTTGCATTTTTGCAGAGACAAATATTCGTTTGAAAGTAGCAGTTGTGGGCTGCCGATGTTCATTAAAAAAGATCTGGAGAGATTAAGGCGTTTTGAACGCTAAGGCTACGTTTAAACGAGTAAAAATGAATCGGATTTAAAGTGGATCGGATCGATCAGTTCCAGTTTTGATACGGATAGGCTTGCGTTTACACGAGACAAGGATCCGATCCACTTTTGGGTCTAGCAATTGACGCATGTGTATTATTTCAAAGAAATCCAGTTTTCATTGGATCTACCTGTTTACGTAATATAAAAGTAGATCGGAACTGAGCTGGATCGCTTTTAAAACTATCTAGAAGTAGATCAGATAGCGGATCACAACTAGATCGGATCTGCGAAATGTTGTGTAAGCGCAAGGCCTATCCATGCCAAAAGAACATCGGATCCATTTAAGATCCCATCCATTTTTGCTCGTGTGGACGAAGCCAAAATCATCAAAACGAAAAATTTTTCTCTATTTAGGAATGCATGCCTTTCCAGAGTCCATTACCTCAAACAAAAGGTGAAAAAACTCTGCAGAAAATCTTAGCAGACCCAGAATGATCAAAGACAGAGTTTAAAGCAAACTGGATACAAAATTGATATCACTTCATTTTGTCAAATATTTTATTAAACGATATATGATCCCATAACCATAATCTTTGAATCCAAAACTTACTTGCTTTTGCTGATTTTCTATCTGCGTCATCAAATTTTCTCCTCCAGGAGGAATATTCATCCCAAGAGACTGGATTATCTGTCTCACTCCATCCATTTCAACAGCTTTTGGGTTCAAACCCTAAAAAAGGAAAATATAAAAAAAATTAATATTAGATTTCTAGACTTTCTATCTAGTTTAAGTTGAAATGAAAAGCTTTGTGTTTGTGCTTTCTCTTGGTGTTCCAAGGACTTTTGAAAGGCATGAAGTATAGTTCTGCACAAGCCAAAGAATCGCATAGCTGATACCCCCCCCCCTCAACAAAATCTTGGTTGCTGCTGTCACTACATGTATTTATGCTAAACCTATTACGATTCTCAGGCCTGTCCAGTTGCCAGTCACAGAGAAGGGTTGCCAGTCACAGAGAAGAATATCAAATACGCAGATATGATTGGTTACTTTCCAAACTCTCTTAGTGACTGGAGAACCATATGGTTCCATCAAGATTCCATAAAGAAACTAGGGCTTGCTCATTTGAAGGACTGGAATACAAATTAGCCTCCAATACACATTAATATTCCTTACCATTGCCATTGAACGGATTGGAGTTTGCAGAGATGAAGAGCATTTTGCAACTTTCACCACCACAGTTTGAAGTCTCATTGAACTCTTTTCAGGAAGAGAAACAAACTTTGGAGAAAAGAGAATAAAATGTGTTATAAAAAAGACTTGGATACTTCATGGTGACAATTCAAACAACATATTAGCGAAATAAAAAATGCATATCACCTACCAAATTTTAAATATTGCATATTATTCACAAGAGGACAGGACCTAATATTATTCATGAAGGAACTCAAGTTAATTCATGGGATACTAGTAGAACTATTATGATAAGATAAGAAAAGAAAAGCACACAATAGAAAGATTATTGTAACACATTCCTTGCCAGGCACGATACCTAGAGAATGAGATTGGACCCACAGAGCAGGAATATCATCAGCGGTATTAATGCCTTCTATAGCCATTAGAGATATTGCCTATTTTAACAAAGGTTGGAAAAAAATTATTTGATCATTTATCTTGTTTTATATAAGTGATATTGTTTGTTTGTTTAAATTTTCATTTTCCAATTTCTTGAATATTTGGCTCTTTATTAATGCTTACTGTACCATTAAATTTGTAAAAATTATTAATCATTACAAGTTTGAATATAGTATTATTGTTAATTACGTTAAAGGCAATCTCAGACTAGATATCAAATATGAAAAAAATATAGCTTATTCCCCTTCACTGAAATTGCTGGAAAAAATCTTGCAAGCATGAAAACTGAAAGAAAGGAAATTTTGTTTATAAATATACCTTTATTGTTACTTTATTTGAGCCTTGGATGTGAGATGCTAGATTGAATTCATTTTGAAAAAGTGCTGCATTTCTATGAAAGCAAAACAGATGATTAATAATCGTTTAAACTGTTATTATCAGAAATTTTGAGGTAGAAGAGCATGCACAACAAAATGTTATTTAATGACACAGTCACATATACTAGTGGAGGTCCCAGTCCTTCCATTTTAGCCAGAAAATTCAAGTTTTTTTGCACTGCTTTGGCCTTTTTCTACCATCTTCCCTGCATTACCCCATTACTTTCTTTCGTATAAAGCACCATGTGAACAAATTTAGTAAATCAAATGGTTGCCTTTTGATTACCTTAGTTTATGTAATCTTTCGGCCACCAAAAACATGAAACTTTAGGAAATAATCAGTGATTAGTCTAGGAAGCTTCAGGATCCTCTTTTCCAACTGCCTGTCAGCCTCTTCTCCAAAACTTTCCCTTTTCTTACATATGCTAAACCAAACCACACTTGAAACTCTGGTTAATTGAAAGTCTCAGAAATGCTCAGAAATTCATATTGGGAATGAAGTTAAGGTGCATGACCTGAGCTAAATGGACAAAGAAAACGCCTACACACAACATTGTTTCTTCAGTTACGCTATGTTTGAAACTAACCAATAGAATTAGCTATTTCAAGACAGCTGTGATCACATTTTTAACTCAGTTCATTCACTCTAGGCACATAAAAAGTGAAAAACAACTTAATTAAAATTCACTCACTTTCCCTTCTTCAGTGTAAGCATTAGCCCCTTTGTTGTTTTCTCGTACATGTTGTCAACATACAATTCAAGATTCTTGGCCTCACTTACAATTAAAACTTCTGTAATGCAGAATTCAGAGGCAACAGGATGTGCCTTGAATGCCATTTCACATGGGACTACATCTGTCTCGGGGTGGGGCTGTGTGAGGCTCACCCCACTTCCTGAAGACTGCACACCACTGCATACAAGCTGATCTTGGCATCTGAGAAAATTAAATAGAGCATCAACTAGTATATATGTATTTATAATAGCTATTTACGCATTGAAGAACTCATAATTCTCTTCTGATTTAGCAGCAGCATAAATTTTGTCAACCAATGTTATCCAAGTTTTTCTTTCTTGAGCTACTAGTATTAAACTTTCAAGATCATTGATAGTTTCAAGCTGGGTTATGCTATATTTATTTTTGAACTTTTTATGTTTATTTAGCATGATTATGTCATTGTGTATTGAAACTGTCGGTGTGATAATTTGTCTGCAACGAAATTTCTTTGAATTTAATTTCTTAAAATAATAACTTATTATCGCTTTCTGTGCCGGGTGTGCTTGTAGGACATGTCCAAAAAGTTTATTTTTATTTTGCAATATTAACATTGCTTGCTACAGTAACAGGACCAGAAATCCATATGCAGAAATCTTCGAAAAATTTAGATAACTTTTTAACAGGTGAAACATCTCTAAACTTCTGAGCAATAATAATAAAATTTAAAATCTCTGAAATTTACAATGAAATAGATGAATAAGAGGAGGCAGGCCTAGTGTAAAACTGGGCAACTTTGGTCTGAGTCAAGCATTCCTATTTCATTTTAGTTTAATTTATTTTGTTACTTTAATTTTATTCTTTATTTCTTACGATTGTTAATTCCTTAATTCTTACGTTTTTTTAGATAAAAAGTATGCTATTTACGTGTTAATTGTATTGCGTTGAAATCAAATTAACTTTTTAAATGGTACATGGCTCGAAAGCCCTTATTGGGTTATTTCTATGTATCATTCAGCAATAATCATTGATATAATTAATTACCTACTTTGTCACAAATTTTTTTTATACTATTCAAAATGTTATAATTGTTTCTCAAATAAACTTCAATGTCAGTATATTGTAATTAATAAGCTGAGAATGCGCAATGAAAACTTGAAAACTTGAAAACTTGAGTCTGAGGCTAACATGAGGCCTAATAAAAACTGGGATAAGGCCTAAGTGATAGGCGACAAGCGAAGATGATAAACAAATGCACAGTTACTCACCTTGAATCTCCGTCATCAACAACATGGAAGACAGAAGATTGAATATCAATGAGACTCCAGTCATCGGGATAATCCCAGGAAAATGAAATAGAAAATCTCGCAAGGAACTCTTCAGCCCTGATCTCCTCCATCACGGACAAACAATTGTTTTAAAAACACACGCAACGCAACCACCTTAATTAAGGTGGAGACAAAAAAGCAACAGCAGAAGTCCCAGGTAACAACCTTGCGAGAATTCAACAAATAAATATGTTTTCCCTTAAAATGCCCCACTCTGTATATCTTTAAAAGGAAGAAATTTGAGGCATAAAGGGCGATGATTAGAAAGCGGTGTTGCCTATTTGACCTGTCTGGAACTCTAGGCAAAGCCAAATCTTGTGGTATGGCCAACATGAGAAGAAAGACTACAGCAGCACTGCTTGGGTTAGCCCTAGGCTATTTAGTGGTCTCTTTGCGCTTCCTATGGCGCATAAAACCCGTACGTTGCAAACATAGCGAGGGCAAATGGCAGTGAATAGCTTGCAGTAAAAAACGTTTCCAAAAAACACTCTAGTTTGTTCTACTATTTAGTATTGAAGCATTCACGTTTGATGCATGCACACTGGATTCGCACTGGTCACATTCGATGCATTCACACTTAATGCATTCACATTCGATGCATTCACACTTGATGCATACACACTAGAGGCATTCACACTTAATGCATTCACACTAGAGGCATTCACACTTAATGCATTCACACTAGAGGCATTCACACTTAATGCAATCACACTTGCTGCATTCACACTAGAGGCATTCACATTTAATTAATTCAAATTTGATGCATTCACACTGGATGCATTCACACTTGATGCATTCACACTAGAGGCATTCACACTTGATGCATTCACACTAGAGGCATTCACATTTAATGAATTCACATTCGATGCATTCACATTAGAGGCATTCACATTTAATGAATTCACATTCGATGTATTCACACTTGATGCATCTATACTTATTACATTCACGACGTGCTCTTGTCATTTGTTTATGATTTCATAAAGGTCTTAGACGGGGCGGAATGGAATATGGTTGGATGACAGTTCGACGCTCTTGAAAAATGCCCGTTCGTTGTGGTGTTGGTCCGAAGCAATTGATCTTACCAAGAATAAAATAACCACAAATAGGCGAGCAATCATGACACACCTAACGTTTCTTCTCCACGCATAGTAAACACCGAATCAATAATTCATAGAGTAGCTAGCAGCGAAACTATTTTATTTATCTGAGAGCTTGAACATCTTCAAAGCAGTTCGGTTCAATAAATCCTATCTCTTTTAAGTTATTTATTTCGACAAGACAGAAATTGAAACCACAAACAATGATACCATCTAAGGAGGTATTAAAAATCTGCTGTTTCGTGAAGAGGGCTTAGGCGACGCAAAAAAGTAACGTTTTCAGCTTATAAAGATTAGGAAGAAATATTTTGATCCGACAGCATCATTTTCCGGTTACAATGAATTTAAATCTGATGTTTGTGCGTAATATAGATAGACCTGCGGCTTGAACTCGTGAACGGTTCATTCCGACATGTATGATTCCGGACCTCTGCAATTCCAGGCGAAAGAAATAAGCAAGTTATCGTCACATTAATCAACCAATCAATTCATCAATCATGCAATCAACCAATCATTACTCAATCAATGACCACCTCAACCAATCACT
>WUAR02583023.1:0-11814 GCA_015164055.2 Chrysaora achlyos | reverse complement strand
ATCGCAGCACAGAGGTAATTCTCATCAAAGTTCACAAGATCATTGTATTCTTTCAGCATTTTTTGCTCTGTAAAAAGCGATAAATTTATACAGCATTGTCATGTGGCACAGTTTACAATGGATAT
Source organism: Chrysaora achlyos (assembly GCA_015164055.2). NCBI lineage: Eukaryota > Metazoa > Cnidaria > Scyphozoa > Semaeostomeae > Pelagiidae > Chrysaora > Chrysaora achlyos. Next base: position 11,689 of record WUAR02583023.1, on the reverse strand, counting down.
CATACTTAACATTTAATAGCAAAATGACTCAAGATTCCCATCAGTTATTAAGTCACTATGAGAGACAAGCAAATAAATTCAACTCTGTTTTACAATCACAGACGTAATTATGTTACTAGCTGTTTTCTTAACAAACCAAAACAGTTTCAATTGAGTTTTTTTGTCAAAAAGGAAAACTTTTCATAGTTTGACCACTAAAACACCTAAAAAATCAACCAAGAAAATCCGCTGGAACTTATTTTTATGCTTGCTTTCGTTTGTGTTTTCAAATTGTTGACTTGCAAATAAAAAAATTCAAGACAATGCACCAATGAAAATAAATGTTCTTATTCTTAATATTACCTTCTTTAATTAGTTCCTGTCTTATTTCATCCATTACTTTAAGGATATTGTCTATACCTTCTTCTTCACCATCTGCATCCTGCAAAGTCGGAAATACTTGTAAATGTTACTTTAACAAAACTTAACGCTTTGCTGCTTTGATTTGTTTGGTATATTGTGCACAAAAGCAATCCCAAGAGATTGATCAGAGCAGATACACCCCCTTCCCCATATCCCTGGTCTCACTCATAAGGACTGCCAAACATTACCATTACACTTACAGGTGATAATGATAGTTCTATGACTAAATAGCCAGCAATTTTTTTTAGAACTTTATCACCATAAGGTTATAACACTTGTCCTATGAAGTGAGAATGTTTGGAAGAAAACACAATACGTTCTGTGACATGAATTTGATATCATGTCACTACAAACATGCTGTAAAGTGCAGAACTACTTGTCAATATATTCACTTCTGATTCTATGATTCTATGTCTAAAATGAGCATTCTTACTTCACTAAAGCAGCATGCACATAATTGTCCTCTGCCTTCATTTAAATCTTTTATTTCTTCAAATTCAGCATTCATTAATTCATCTATAAATTCTTGGCTTTTCTCTGATGACGTAGTTGTCTTTTCGTTGTCATTGCATCTGAGTTTTTGAACTAGCTTGTCCCGGTTCTGTCGCAGTCTTTGAATGCATCCCTTCAAAAATATATTTTTCTATAATTTTGCTGTTTAACAATTTCTTACTTATGTAAAATCTTTCATAATTTTTCATAATTGCTTGATTAATTTTTGTTTTAAGATATTTTTGTTATCGCCATGAAGTATCAGTTTACAATTAACATACGTATGGCATTGTCATTTTAAAGTCTCTAAGCGGCACTCCAACATATATTATTGCGAAAAAAATGCAGAAAAAAATAAGAAATAAGTTTGGGGCAGCTGACCAGAATCCAAAATAATATGAAAAGTTTAGGCCATTTTTGGCCAACGCATCCAGACCGAATTGTTACCTTTCTAAACTTTTCTTTCCAGCCCTTTGGCGTCCTTTTGTAGAGGCTCTTACGTCCCGAATGGTCTTCACCTTGCCATGGGCATGACTGTTTTTGTGGAAAAGAATCTTCAGCGTCCATTTTGTTCTTGTGAAGTTTTATCACGACACGAAAACAAATTTTATTTTCGCGCTTTTTTTGTTTTTACAGATGTTCACAAAGAGGCTTTACGAAAACGAGGATCATTGTTGATGTTGTTGGCAAAATGGTGGAAGAATGGCAGGCATAAAATCGGTGTTGAAGTGTTGGAAAGATTTTAACCTTCCTGAACACCAGGTAACCACCAAATTTAGCTTCATTTTGTACTGTGAAGTATGTTTATGTATGCTGTTTAATCATTAAGAGGGACAGTGTTTTTTTAATCTCAAATTTTCCTCAAAGACCCTCTACTCTAGTCATCAGAGTTAAAAGGTGCCTAAAAGGCCTGGGATGAAGTTGCGTTCCCTATGATTCTTTCAAACGAATTATCACATTTTTGACAAAAATGCTTATTTCTGCTTTCTTTTAGATCTAAGTATGTGGAATGAAAGTCCAATTGCCTATCTGGCTATAATTTCCCTTTTTAAACCATTAGCATTAATCTTGCTTCCTTTTTTTAAGACCTGGCATATGAATCCTTTCCTGAAATTTAGCTACGTTGCGTTTTAGGTTTTTTAAGTGATGCAGCTATTCCTAAAAGGTGTATGAGAATGTTTTTTAATTTAACCTGCAGGAATGGCACTACACTGCGAAAATTGTTGTCATGAAATTTCATCTAAGTAACATTGCCGGGGCAATTTTTTAGCTGCTTCTCTCTACCTTAAAATACCTGGCATACCAAGTACCAAGAAAGGTTAGGGCTTGGCGTACCTTATGACATCTCAACTGTATAACTTTTAACTACTTTCTTTTTGATATAGAAAATTCTAGATCTTGAAGCAATTGAAATAGGAAACAAACAAGATGCTGCTGATAAATCTAGAAAGAAACTGATTGAGTCTACAAGAGAATTTAAGAAAAACACTGAAGAGGTTGGTTATTAGAGAAATGAATTTCTGAAGAAACATTATATCAAGCATCTTTCTCATCAAATGTCTTGTCAGACATGCCCTAAGGGATGCTAGTTGTCAACAAGCAATGAAAATGATTTTGGGCTTGAAAGGGGTAACAGAGTCCTGTAGTGTGGTCAAACCTAGAACTGGGACTAGGGTTTTAATGCTTAGAGTGGCGCTAGGCTATTCAGTGTCCTTATATGCCTAGCACGTAAACCCATGGCTTATCAAGATAGCAAGTGTATGATAAGCCAATCATCATCAACACACTTGAGTTTCAGCAAAATTTTCAGTTTGGAGTAAAGGGGGAGGAACTCAGCATTAATGACAAGGATACAGACTCTATTTGAGCATTAAAAATGATGTACAAGGGTGTTATCAAATTATTTCACTCAGATTTTGTGGCCTGAGGCTTACCTACTCTTTCCAGAATTCCACCCTATGACAACAACCCTGTTACTGTACTTGCAAAATGATCTGTGAGGTAAATCAATCCTTTCTTTTTAGGAAATAAGAAAGAAGGTGTCACCACTTATCAAAGCTTTGCAAAGTGAGGTGGGTATAATGTCTTTCTGAGACTCAGTTAGGTATATGGTTCAATATGGATGACAATTATGTTTTTGGTTGAATTTGTGTGATGCAAGCATTTTGTCAAGTTCCAAACATAACAAATTTGTTTATCCTCATTCAGGTTGACCAACTTAGCAAGAGAAGTAAAGCTGCTGAAAGTTGTTTTCTTTCATTGTACAAGAAATTGCTAGAAGTACCAGGTCAGATATGTTAAAAATTGGCAATATTCCAAGAATTTCGTGGTTACATTTCGAATTCTTAAAACATGGCATAGAGGCATATTTTGATATTCTCTGCTCTAGCTTCAGCAACATTCCAACATTTTCAGTTTATGTGTGAAAAGAAAGAGATAAAGCACACACTTGATGGTAGCTAAAGCCTAAATAGAAAGAAAGAAATATAACTATTTCTATAGACAGAAATCTAACTATTTCTTAGCATCCTAACTATTCATATGATGTATATGATATTCGGTGACCTTCACAGTTTAATATCACAAGCAAATATTCTGTGTAAATATTTCAAAAATATATTTTTGTTTTTTATTATAAACCCTCCATGGACAAAATTTTGGTAATAAAAACATTATTTTACAATACAAACTGCTTGCTGTTTGTGTTCTGCTTGCTTTTTAATTCAAAGCAAGCTATGCAAAAAACATTCAGCAAAACCCTTAAGTATAGTAGATATGACAACCCTTAAAGTACCATCAATCAACATTTAAGTGTTGTTCTGCAAGATTCAGCTGATTAGCACTCTTGTAGTGATTCATAAAAATTGTTACATTCTCTTCTTACCTGCCTTTATTTGACTTCACTTTCAGATCCTGTGCCTGCGTTAGAACAAGCCCATAGTATAAAGCAGCAGCTCAGTAAGACAAAGGTAAGCCAATTCTTGCCCTTCTGTTGGTCATTGGGATCCGTTGTTCAAACCTATAGTTATGTTTTCAAACACTGGAATTTTTTTTTGTAGGATTTAGAACTTGAAAACCAGAAGCTTCGAGAGACATTAGAGGAATACCATGTAGAATTTGCAGAAGTGAAAAACCAAGGTACTCCTTAACTTTTTCAAACAATTCTACCTGAATTGTGTAATATTTTATTGCTTTATCCATTGTTAGAAGTGACAAAATGGCTGGATTTCATCAGGGGAGAAAAAACGTCAGCAACTGCAGAAATTTCTAGAATGTATTGATTTATTTAGCCTGCCACTTGCTTGGCAAAGTCAAATGTGCTTTGATTATTTCCTCTTTGCTTTGATTTTCTCTTCAGAGGTCACAATCAAAGATCTTAGAGAGAAACTAAAGGAGGCAGAAGAAAAGGTGGAAGAAAGGCTTCAGGTAACTTTTGACGGCAATAATATTTAACATTTATTAGCCATATTGATGCATATGTGACTCATGGGGCTCTTTAACTATTTACTGATCTGTTTATGTCTCTTTAATGGAGTCTTCAACTTGCTGAAGATCTGTTCCCTCTCTGATTGAGATCATTTCCACATGCTCATAGCTACGCTGTATCTGTTAAATATTTTTTGCAATAAGCTAACTGATGTTGTTAACTGTAGGTGAAACTAAAGGAAAGAGCAAGCACCTTGGAAAAGGATTTTAATGTCCGTGAAAAGTAAGTGAATATTGTACTTATAAAATGAGCCCTTTTGTCCTGTTTTATAATTGTGTTATCCCGCTCAAATCATGGCGTAATTTTTTATTAGAAAATTTGTCATGTTTCGAGTCCTCTTTATTGTTATTATTTTATTCTACATACACACAAGCTTTGAATGTTCTAAATTGTTATGAAAGAAAATCTTTGATCGACAAATTCATGTTTTTGGAAGAATTTCTGATTACCCAGCCGCATATGTGTGTTATGATTTCCCTCATTCGCATTGGAGCACAAACTGCAACAAGTTAATTGTTAATGAGTTCTGCCATTTGTGCGAGTTCAAGCAATTTGATCCACATTTGCGCTTAATCCACTTTTTGAGACAAGGTGCGGTGAATGGCTTTCAAACAACTGATTCAACTGGCTTTCTCCTGGAAACGCTGACAAGCTAGACAATGTGTACCCTCATCTCTAAAACGTTCATTGGTAGCGCTAAGGTAGTAACAGCACGTTGTTTCACTTTAATGAAATCATCTTTTTGCAGACAACTGCAGGAAGTGCAAGTCAATCTAGCCACACAACTTGGAGATGCTGAAAGCAAAATCAAGGCGCTTCAACAAGGTTTTACTTTGTAGCTATCCATTTTCTCTTACTTTCCTTGCATTATGCTTTCACAATTGCTCCTTTGACATCGTCTATCAGCTGATATTATCTTTACATGATGTTGTGAATCTATTTTGCTTGTAGAACTATCAGAGGTTCATGGAGAAATTTTTGATGCCAGAAGTAAAAGTGAAGAAGAATCTGCTGCTAGGTATTCACATTATTTATTTGCTTATAGAAAGTATCAAACAGATTAAAGCCCATGATAAGACTTAGGCTCTGTGAATTTCTTAAGACGTCCTGTCATGATTACAATGAAGGTTTAAAATATGTTTAAAGAATCCTTTTTCTCGAGACAACAACCTTTGTTTGTTTGTTTGTCTGTCTGTATGTTTGTGTTTTTGCCAATTTATACGCAGAGCTTACCTAAGACGAATGGCAATAGAAGTGGTCACTGTCAGAGGGTTTCCTTGACCTTTTGGTGAACTTTCGGGCTCCTTCAAGATGTCTCTAAACCCTTTGATTTTGCCCCTCTTTATTGTACCTACATAGATAAATAATCTATACCTACTAGCTACAGTTGCCATTAATTCTCAAATAAAATTCGATTTGCTGTAAATGTTTGATAAATGAAAGAAATGCACAATCCATATCGGGTTTGCTTATGTTCGATATATTAATGAATTTGAAATTATTTTATTTCAATCTGTTTATTTGATTTTTGTTATCAGAACCTCTGAAATTGAAATCATTGAATCGGATCTGGAAAGAGCTAATCAGGTACTCAATCTATGTATAAAATCTCAATCTTTCTTCGCTGTATGTGTAATCTAAGTGAGTAAGCTGCCCGACCGCAGTCGGAGGCGACCCGAAGGCTCCTCTTTCGTTTGCTACTACCCTAACAGGTGGGCGCGTCTTCTATCCCTGGTTCAAGAACCACTAGACCACGGCACGCTGTCTATCTAGTGAACGCTTGATTGCAGGAAACAAAATGCCTTTGACCTAATTAACTAGAGCTCCACTGGTGTCTGTTTAACGAATTTTGACCATGTCTTGAACCTCTGTTTGTAGACACAACTTTCTGTTCCTCTAATATTTGTTGCATTTTTCTTTAATGTCATTCCTGTATAAAGCTTGCTTCTCTGTGTATTTGTGTGACTACAATGTTTGGCTTTTTGTTTTTTAGCAACGACTTGCGGTCGAAAAATATGCTGAATCTTTGAGAGAACAGCTTACACAGGCTCTTGAAGCAAGAAAAGTAAGTCCAATTCACTAGTTAATTCAGGCAATACATGACACGTTTACAATTCCATCGATTTGCTTGAAATCTGCTTAATCTAAACACCAAACAGAGCAAGAATTCACTTATTGTTTCTTAAGTTCTTGCTACAAAAATGCTTACTAAATTATGTTATCTTTATTGTAAGTCATATTTTATTCATTATTTTGTCCGATAAATTTCTTAATATTCATTCCCATTCCAAATTTTCAGACTGGAGATACAGATGAAGAACGATTGGTGAGTCTGCCATTTTAAATCTTGAAAATACTTATTATGAAAGAAAATATATTCACATAAATATCTCAATAAGTTATTAGTTATTGAAGACAGCTCGTTTTCGTGTAATTGCAAAATAACGAACCAGCGAGCAAAACAGGCTGCAATCTCAGAATAGAATGCATGTGCATAGTTTACCAAGCCTGTAAATGTTTTAGTTAAGATCTTTCGTGATAGGAATACGAAACGAGGGATAGATAAATTCTAAATGCATGAAGGAGCTCTCGGAATCTTTTGCAGTAATAGCCAAATATATTTCAGACCGATTCTTACCTACTTTCAAACTGTTTTGTTTATTGCAGAATCAGAGTTTTAATTCTGCAGCAACTGCTTCACTAGAAGTCCAACTAGCAGCAAAAGATCGAGAGGTAGGTATGATTTGTTTTGCCCTGCTTGTCATTAATGGATGATCTCATTAAAAATGAATCACCTGTTTGCTGCAAGGACTGTGGCACTGGAACCACTGTAAGCAAGCTAAAATTCTTATAGCAGAAACAGTTGATCACGCATTCTGCAAGAAGAGCATGAAGCTGCTTGCAGATAGAACTACTGGTGATGTGAATACGGCTGTTTTTACTGCTAGTAGCTCGATGCTAAACTTTTCCAACCTTTTTAACAGCTGTCCCAACTTGTTGATGAAGTTCATCATTCGCAGAGTGTCTTGATCAAAGTTAGAGATTCTTCAAAACGAGAGGTAAAAATTACCTGGAAATATTGATTTCCATTACATTGCATTTTGCATAATTTTCTTATTAATAACAGTATATTGCCGTTGTACATTAGCAAATGAAATAGAGAAAAGACGGTAGTTACACTGCTAAAAGTATATTCTTATTAGATACATATTCATCATAAGTGGGCTACCACAATTGTAATAATTGCCTTATTAGATACTATTTTTGTATATGCTAAAAGTGTATTCTAGATTGAAGAGCTGAGAGAAAGCTAGCTAAACCTTGCCTATATTTTTCAGATTGCAGTTTTAGAAGAACAATTGAACGAGAAAAACGCTTCACTAGACTCACTGGTATGTATGTAAAAACTCGTTTTTATAGCAGGCACATCAACCTAGTATTGAAATGAAGGTAATGTTGAAAAATGACTGAACTGGAAAAACTGTTACTTGACAGCATTGTATTTCTAAAACATTTTGGTAGTTTGGATAAGCTTAAGATTTTTTAAGCAAGCTATTTTCTCTATGCTTGCTAATTTTTTGAAAATAACTTGATTTTATTTGCTTATTTCGTAATAGAAATCACTGGTAGCAAAGCAGGAAGACTATGAAGAAATAAAAAGAGAATTAAGGTATTTGTCTGTGACATGTTAAACTCTTTAAGCTCATGATCAAAATAACTTTTTACTGTCTATTGTCTTCTTAAATGAAATTAATTCCTTAATTTTAGGATTGTGAAGATGATCGAATTCGGAGAGAATAGAGATTCTGATGACCAAGTAAAGCTTAAATATTTTTTAGAATTAGACGGAAATTTGTTAATTTGGAGTTGTGAATTTGCAAGCTACCTTATGTAAAGGAACCGTGAATTGTGTTTGCTAAAATATCCATCGATCGTCTTTCGTATGTTTTCAGCAACTTCTAGTTTTAACGTGCAGAGAACACGGAGCAAGAAAAAGACGTTGTAGTGTTGACTATCATTTTTCTAACTGAACTAAAGAGATTACTTATAAGGTTTTTATTTAGAAATGGATATGCTAAAATTAAGGTATACAAAGTTAACGTAAATTAGTAATAACGCAAAACAGGAAAAGGAATAAGAATGCCTTAACGTAAAGGTGATACCGCGTGTGACGCAAAGTGATGTAAAGCGGAGCTAAGTAAAAATATGAGAATGAATGAACTTGAGGAAATTTGCTTGAGAGAGAAAAGGTCTAAATTTACAATATTCAATTCACTACATATGAAACTCAACGGTTTCTATGAACATGCGTCTTTAGAGTGGCACTTTGTAGACCATAGCTTTCTTTGATAACAGCTTTCAAAATATGCAATGAACAATAAGTAACAGCGAAACTTAAATAGCAGCTGAGTAGATTTAGTAGCTGTCTGAAGAAGGCTCTTCAGCCAACTTTGGGGCAGGACAATAGGTGACCGATGTGTGAGTTTCCCCTAACTAAATGGTGTCACCTTATATACCCCTCAGACTTAAGACCTGATTTTTACGTCCGTGCATCAGAGGTGTATGTTGTTTAGAAGGAAGATCTGAGACCTGGAGGTATCCATTGCTTAGAGATGTCACCAGCTGCTCACTTCATGCTGAATTATCTATTATTTTGTTGTTTATTTTATTCACAAAAAATTTACTTGCTTCTAGGCTGCACCACCAAAGTCTCTTGAAAAGTTGTTACTCGATAAGAATAGAGGTTCGTAATTTAGATAATACTTAACTATACTTGTATTTGCATTATTGATTGTCAAAAATGATAAGATCATTCCTCTAGATTGGCCGCATGATCCACTGTAGTGATTCACAAAATTTATAAGCTGCAAATTATTGGTTTTGGAGCATCAAGCAAGTCTGTATCAATAGCATCTTGATTTTCTAATAGATGCTGTATTCTAGAGTGAAGGAAATATTTCTTGCATCTAAGTTTATTTTAGACATATTTATCGTGGGACTGGATAAGTCGTTTGAACTCAGTCTTAGATTCGGTTGTCGTGGGTTCGAGCTTGAGCTTCCAGCCTCAGCAAAAACTGTTGAAAAGGTAGAGAAATTGCTAACTCTCTTTAATCACAGACAACGTCTATAAGCCTTGAGTTGAACAATGCTCGCATTGTGTCCAGCTTTAAAATCAATGTTATGCTAATATATGTAAATAAAATGAACGAAATCAGAGCTTTATATTAAACATTTCAGGACTTCAATCAGAGAATACAAATCTGAAAGTATCCAAAAGTGATTTAAATGGTAAGTTGACGATTTTCTAATAGATTTAACTGAGTGGATTATCCTTTATTTAAATCGTATTTGTAGTTGTGTCATTTGTGCAATTTTTATCAGCCAAGCTAAAATTTTATGTGCTGCTACACAATTTCTCAGCAAATCATATTTAGTTACTTTCTTCAAGCTACTGAATCTTTACTTGAATGCTTGGCTTAGGATGAACAAACTGTTTCATTCCCTCCTTGTCTTAGACTCCATTTTTCTCTGTACCTAACCTCTTTTCATTTCAGACAAATATGAGAGTCTGCAAAAGAAATACAACCAGTCTATCAGAACCGTGAAAGAACAGAAAGATCTCATCACCCAATTAGAAAACGATGTTTTAAACTTGAACAATCTGCCTTCGACATTCCGAGGCCAGGGTGAAGGCGAGGCTGCTGCTGTTCCTGAGACAGTATTGGTCGAAAAAGCAGTTAAAGGAGCAATGGAAGAAGGTGAGTGATTGGCTAAATTATTTATTCTATCAAAGATGGTTGTTGAAAGCCAGCAATAGGGTCCACCCTGAACCGAAGTTGAAAATCTACGAGAGTAGAAATATACAAGAAATTTGAAACAACTCGGCTTTATCAGCAAAAATTCAAATTCTTCTCTACATTTATTGTACTTGCAGCATATGTAGAGTTTCTATGTCCATAATCTTGGGCACATCCGAGGAAATGAAGTAAATCCATCATTAGAAATCCATCAACAATTGCTGGATAAGTCTTATTATATTGAAACGGATTTTTATATTTGTTTAGCTACTTGTTATCATTGGAAATAGGTTGTATTTTGCTGCATGTCTAATGAAATTGGCATTTAGTCAATTTGAATACCTGGTTTACTTCCTATTATTGGATATAGGTAGTATTTTGCTATTTACTGTATGTATATCGCTGAAGGAATTACCAGTTTTTGGTAGAGCCATGTTTAAAGAATCTCGTTAATTGGAACTCACACGAGAGAAATAACTATCATGAGCTATAAGGGAGTACCCCTAGCCCCCAGCTTACCATCTTTGGTTACCCTTGAATGTTATTGTCCATGTTTCTTCAGTTTGCCTTTTCGTTCTTAGAGTCATTGAGTGGTGCTGGCTCAGAATCACTGCTTACCATCATATCAAGTCAAAGAGAAAGATTCAGAACGAAAAATCTAGAACTTGAATCTGTAAGTATTGTTTTTTATCTCTTGCTCTAAAAACTCTCAAAGTAAAAGGACTTCATACATTCCTAGACATATTTCTATCACGTCAGAATTTTTACTTTGCGGACTCTTTCTTGCATGCAGCAGTGATTTTGAGTGTTTAGACCCAGCATTTAAACACATCTAAGAAATTCAAAGCTATAAGAAAACAAACTACCAAAAATAGAATTTGCTGGATAGCGGGCATCTTGTCTTAGATAATGTTTTTGCAGAAAAATATGGGCTAGAATGATTGCCAAAAGTCGATGGGACACCTCATATTTTTCTTGATAATTGTTTTCTTTTAACACTGACCAGTGGTTCATTTTTATTATCATAAAAAATTTAAGCTATTAACTAGCAAGTGACATATCTACGGCAACTAAAAACATACCAATTTTAAAACATGAACTCTTCATACTACTTTCTACTGGTTTAACAATGAGTGTGTAGCTTAGGACACCTAGAAAGAACTCCAAGGAGATTTCGGCAACTATGGCAGCAACTATCTCTTCCAGTCTAGCTTAGAAAAAGCACAACAGAGATTGAAAACTGAGAATCAACAATACTTGAGGGAGCTTACAGTTCGGGAGTAGATGCATTTCTGCTAAGAAATTTACTCTTCAAATTCGATTTCTTTTTATTTTGTCAATAGATAAGCTCTTCAGAAGTGAACACATTAAAATCAAAGCGATTTTTAGAGTGAAATTTAAGGGCTTGCTAGACGTTCTGTCCATCACTTCATAGATGACATTATCGTATTAATCATTACTCCAATCTCTTTAAAATGAAGGTGGAGATATGGCTATCTATGAAATTATT
>WUAR02583022.1:0-24721 GCA_015164055.2 Chrysaora achlyos | reverse complement strand
TTTGCTTTTTCGCGCTCGGCGGTTTCCACTGCTTCCACGGTGAGGGTGGCTTGTAGGGCCTCTTCTCGTTCTTTCTCGGCGCGTGCGCGTTCAGCTTCGGCTTCGGCACGGGCACGCTCCTGCTCGGCAATGCGGATTTCCTTGGCACGTTCGGCGAGTGCTGCGGCCTCATCGCGCTGAATGGACGCTACCTGCTCGGCTTTTTCGCGTGCCCGGTTGGCTACCTCCTCGGCTTGCTGCCGTTCTTGCTCGCGTACCGCTACGGCCTCGGTTTTGGCTACCACCGCGAGTTCTGCGATACGCTCTTGCTCGGCGCGGTACGTATCAGCCTCTTGCTTGGATTTGGCCTGGGCTTTCTCAATGTTTGCCTCCTTCGCCGCCGCAGCTTCGGCCTCGGCGATTTGTTGCTCGAAGACAAACTTCTGCTTATCGACATTTTGCTGCTCAACCTCTTTGTCTGCCTCGCGCTCGATCTTGTTCGTTTGCACGCGGTTCTCCTGAATCACTTTCGCAATCGTGAGGGCGCCCTGGGCATCGAAGACATTTTCCTGGGCGCGTAGGTCGTGTACGGCGGTCTGATCGAGTAGCGAAATTGTCACCGATTCGAGCGTAAGGCCATTGGCTTCGAGGTCGGCTGAGACAATAGCCTGGACCTCTTTTGCGAAATCGGCGCGTTCGGCATGAAGCTCCTGCAGCGTTCTTGTAGCCGCCACCGTGCGCAGCGCCGAGACCAGCTTCTCAAAGACCAGCCGCTTGATATAGGCTGGCGACTGTGATTGGTCGCCCAGCGATTTTGCTGCTGCCGCGACGCCTTCTATGCTTTTGGTGACATGGATGTAGAACTCGGCATTCAAGTCGGCACGCAGGTTGTCTCCGGTGATGAGGGCATCCGGGCCGCGTCGGCTTACGTCGAGCCGCATCGTTTGCAGAGAGACGAAGACGAGTTCATGCATGACGGGGATGACCAAGGTGCCTCCGTCTATGATCTTCTTGGAGCCTCCCATGCCCGTGCGGACGAACGCCTCGTTGGGCGCGGCTTTGATGTAGAGGCGCGTAATCGTGAGGATAATGGAGCCCGCGATCAGGATAGCGGTGCCAAAGATCAGCAGCACCAATTGCATGCCTGCTGTCAGTTGGGTGAGCACGAACGACAAAATGACCAGGGCAAGGCCCAAGAGCGCAATCAAGAGACTAACACCGGAACCAGATTTGCGCCGTTTTCGGATGACCCTCTGGTCAAGAATCATGTCGTCTTGTTTATCATTATAGAGTTCCATGCGGGCCTCCTATGAAGTTGCGTGTTATGGGGTCTGGGTAAGATAGGTTAAAAGCAGCCTTTAAGATTTCTCTTTGAGTTTACGGATCTCTTCGGTGTAGACCTGCCCCAGGAATCTGCGCTTCTCCGGGTCATAGTCATAGAGGAGGACTCTGCTCCCTTCGGGAATCGGTTGTTCTTCGGCCTCAACAACGCAGGTTACATCGATGAGCGTGTTGTGGGCATTAAGCACCCGTACCCGACCGAAGGACGCATCAACGCCATGAAGGGCTGTGCCCACACGGCCAACTAGGTCATGGGCAGATGAGCCAAATGTCTCGCTCATCGGTAAGAGTTTGGCAAGTCCTTTTGCGAGCAGACCAGTGAGCGACAGCGACCCGACGAGGGCCACTCCAATCGAAATTGCTGCGTAGGCACTTGTGGTCTCTATCAGGTCTGCCAGCACGCGGTTCGTCAGCCATCCAATAACACTCCAGAGCAGGAGGAGGGCTATGATGGTGATCGATAGTGGAACCTTCCCCACACCCAAAAGGCTCAGGGCTTTGAATGCGCTGCCTGCATCGGCATCAGTATCTAACTCAACATCCTGGTCGATGTCCACATCGGCGTCAAGATCAATATCGGTGGGCAGGACCCCAAACGACATGATCAGCAGATAGAGGACGGAAAGGGTGAAGGGGAGTACAAAGATAAAATTGTACCACAGTAGCAGGTTTTCCATGTCTCTTCAAACGCTATGGATAAGGCATGGCTGGAAGGTTTTTTTGTTGTTTTAAAGTCTTTGTTTTCGGAGGCTTTAGGTGTTTTGTTTCAGTCGGCCCGTGCATTAGTTGGGGCACCACGCCCGTCGGGGATGCACTCGCCGGGCGGGCGTGGGTCTTCGGGCACGGCGTACTGCTCGCGCAGGCGGGTAAGCTCCGTCTTAAGCTCCTCGACCAAGGAGGCATAGGCAGGGTCGGCGTAGACGCTGTTAAGCTCCTGCGGGTCGGTCTCCAGGTCGAAGAGTTCCCACTCGTCACGGTCGTAGTAGTAGATGAGTTTATGGCGGTCGGTGCGTACACCATAGTGCCGCTCTACGCAGTGCCAGCCCGGATACTCGTAGTAGTGGTAATAGTGGCTCGTGCGCCAGTCGGCAGGGGTGTCGGCAGTGAAGAGGGGCTTGAGACTGCGGCCCTGGAGGTCGGCGGGGATGGGAGCCCCGGCGAGGTCAAGGAAGGTCGAGGCGAAGTCGAGGTTAGAGACCATCGCATCGTTGGTGCTGCCGGGGGCAATATGGCCGGGCCAGCGCACCAGCAACGGGGTTTGCAGCGACTCTTCGTACATCCACCGCTTATCGTACCAGCCGTGCTCGCCAAGATACCAGCCTTGGTCCGACGAGTAGATGACGACGGTGTTATCCGCCAGCCCGGCCTCATCAAGGTAATCGAGTAGCCGCCCGACGTTATCATCGACCCCAGCGACGGTACGTAGGTATTCCTTGACGTAGCGTTGGTATTTCCACCGCACGAGATCGTCGCCCTGGAGGTTGGCGGCGTGGAAGGCGTCGTTGCGCGGCCCGTAGACGGCTTGCCACGCCTCGGTCTGGGCCTCGTTCATACTTGCGGGCGGGTTGAGCTTCAGGTCGGCTACATCGAGGTGGTTGGCAATGGTCATCCCCTGTTCGGCAGCCGGTGAGGCCCGGCCTTCGTAGTCGTCGAAGAGGGTTGGCGGCTCGGGGATGTCGGCGTCTTCATACATGGTAAAGTGGTCGGGGCCGGGGTGCCAGCCTCGGTGCGGGGCCTTGTGCTGGTACATCAGCATGAACGGCTTGGCGGCGTCGCGGCCACTCTCCATCCACTCCAGCGCGAGGTCGGTGATGATGTTGGTCGTGTAGCCCGTCAGGCGGAGGGTGTCGTCGGGGACGAGGAAGCGGGGGTTGTAATACGGCCCTTGCCCAATGAGCACCTGCCAGTGGTCGAAGCCGGTCGGCTGGCTCTTGAGGTGCCACTTGCCGATGATGGCGGTCTCGTAGCCCGCCTGTTGCAGCAGCTTGGGGAAGGTTTGCTGCTGCCCATTAAAGGTTTCGAGGTTAGAGAGCTGACCGTTGAGATGGCTGTGCTTGCCCGTCAGGATGACAGCCCGGCTTGGGGCGCAGATCGAGTTGGTTACGAAGCACCGGTCGAAGCGCATGCCCTCGTTGGCGATACGATCGAGGTTGGGCGTCTGGTTGATCGTCGAGCCATAGGCGCTCAGGGCGCGGGCGGTGTGGTCATCGGTAAAGATAAAGATGATGTTGGGGCGGTCGGCGGAGGCGGGGGGCGCGGCCTCGTCGCCGGGCGGCTCGCAGGCAGATGCCGCGAGGCAGAGGAAGAGGAGGGCGGCAGAGAAGACGCGGTGAGTTGAGGTCATCCGATTCGCGGTTAAGGGGTTCTGGATGCTCGTTGCAGCGCACGACACAAGCCAACGACGCAGGGCCTGGGGCGTCTGAGCCGCCCTACGCGTGGGCAGGCCACATGCCCTAAACCTACGCATTCTTTTGTTGGCTTGGTAGGGCTCGGATTCACAAACGCTCAACGCGCATGCCGGACCCATTCGACAGCCGTGCCGTATCTTGGCAGCCATCCGTTTTGTCCATCCAGAAAACCACGAAACCAACCCTATGGCCGTCGAACGAACGCTTGCCATTCTGAAGCCTGACTGTGTCCGCAAGAACCTGATCGGCGAGGTCATCCGCCGGATTCAAGAGGCGGGCTTCCGCGTCTGCGCGATGAAGCTGGTCCGCCTGACCAAACAAGAAGCCGAGGGCTTCTACGCCGTCCATGCAGGCCGTCCCTTTTTCGAAGAACTGACCACGTTCATGTCGAGCGGGCCGTGTGTGCCCATCGTCCTCGAAAAGGAGAATGCCGTGGCGGACTACCGCACGCTCATCGGCGCGACGGACCCCGCCGAGGCCGCCGAAGGCACCATCCGCCGCGACTTCGCCGACTCGAAAGGCCAGAACATCGTCCATGGTTCCGACTCGGTCGAGAACGGGCGCATCGAGTCGAACTACTTCTTCCCCGAGCATGTGATCGTTGCCAACACCTGAGCCAAGCCCGGATCCTTATGGATCAGCACCGGGAACGAGGCCGTGTAGCTGAACCCTGGGGCGGTGTGCATCGTTCATCCCTCTTCACGCCCACACGTCTCTACCTCTCATGACCTACCTGTTGCCCCTGCTTGCCCTGCTGCTGCTCGGCTGTAGCTCATCGGCGTCCGATGCGCCGGACCCCCTGCCCCCTGCCAGCCCGGAGGCGGCAGAGCCCGTGAAGACCGGCGCGCAGATGCTCGTGGAGGGTGGCTTCGAGGTGCTGGCAGGCAAGCGGGTCGGGCTGGTGGTCAACCATACGGCGCGGGTCGGAGAGAGCCACCTGATCGATCTCGTCCATGCTGCGCCCGGCGTAACGCTTACCGCGCTCTTCGGTCCTGAGCACGGGCTGCGGGGCGACGAGGAGGACGGCGTGGAGGTGGCCGATGGCCGCGACGACCGCACCGGCGTGCCCATCTACAGCCTCTACGGGCAGACCCGCAAGCCCACTCCGGCCATGCTTGGCGAGGTCGATGTACTGGTCTTCGACATCCAGGACGTTGGGGCGCGGTTCTACACGTTCATCTCTACGATGGGCCTGGCGATGCAGGCCGCCGCCGAGGCCGAGATCCCCTTTGTCGTGCTCGATCGGCCTAACCCGCTCGGGGGCGACTACGTGGCGGGCTTCGTGCTGGAGCCGGAGCACACCTCGTTCGTTGGGCAGTATCCCATCCCCATCGCCCACGGCCTTACCGTCGGCGAGTTGGCGCGGATGATCCAAGGCGAGGCCCTCCTACCCGGCCTTGAGGCGCTGCAACTCGATGTGGTGCCCATGCAGGGCTGGCAGCGCGCCATGTTGTGGCCGCAAACGGGGCTCCCGTGGATCAACACCAGCCCCAACATCCCCGGCTTCGAGACCGCGCTGGTCTACCCCGGAGCCTGCTTCTTCGAGGCTACAGCGGCCAGCGAGGGACGCGGCACCGAGACGCCTTTCACGCTGCTCGGCGCACCCTGGGCCGATGGGCAAGCCCTCGCCGACACCCTCCACGCGCAGGGGCTGCCGGGTTTCCGGTTCGAGGCTGCCGCCTTCTCGCCACGCCCCATCGAGAGCATGGATACCAATCCCAAGCTAGGCGGGCAAGCCCTCCAGGGTATCCGCTACGTAGTCACCGAGTCCGAGGCGTTCCGGCCCGTCGAGGCAGGCGTCCATGTCTTGCACGCGTTCTACCAACAGGCCCCGGATGCCGCCGCTTTCCTGGCCCGTCCGGCGTGGCTGACAAAGCTTTCCGGCACCGCTCGCTTCGGAGCCATGCTGGCGCAGCAGGCCCAGCCCGCCGCTGTCATCGCGGCGTGGCAGGACGAGGTGAACGCCTTCCGCGCCCGCCGCACCGCCTATCTGATGTACTAGGCCATCCCGGCTCATCATCGCTGCCACGCAGGCTATCGCTCCTATCCATCGACCCGCCCCAGGGCTCCGTCGTCCCGGTTGCCGGGCTTCTTTGTAGCAGTAGGGTTGCCTCTTAGCCCCGCTAGCGGGGCAAACAAGGGCGCAAACGGCCCTTAATCACGCACCGCCTGACCGTAAGAGGCCGATCCCTGATGAGAAAGACGCCGACGGTGGGTAGCCAGGGGGCTAGGTCGGGTCGTTGGTGCAGAGATCCGCATCGGCAGGGCCAGGCGGCGCAATGTGTTTGAGATGCATATCAGCGGAGGAGCGTTACAGGCTGGCTGGTGCTAAAATGCTGCCCCACAGCACGGATCAGGTAGACGCCGCTGGGCAAGCGGCCTGCCTCGAAGGTGAGCGTGCGGGGGGCCTGGGTATCCCATAGGCCCTGGTAGAGGAGCGCTACCCGACGCCCCATCATGTTGTAAACAGCAACCTCGACTTGCTGCGCCTGTGCTACTGCCAACCGGATCTGCGTTTGTGGATTGAAGGGGTTGGGGTAGGCCGCGAGGTGGAAGCCGTCGGGGTGTGTGGTGAGGGCCTCGGTGGAAGCCAGCGCCACGCGTTTGCCGACGCCGTTGTTGGGCTTGCCGGGTGTGGCGCGCAAAGCCGGGGTGCCGGGCGTAGCCGGGGTGGGGATCATGAGGCCCGCGAAGCCCATCGTCTGGCTGCCGGGTTCATCGCCCGGCGAACGCATCATCCGTTCCGGCGGGCATTGGTAGCGTTTGCCACCGTCATACTGATAGTCGAAGCGCTCGGCCCCCGTGGCGTCTTTGAGGACGAGCAGCCCGCTGCCGTCTGGCAGCAGGTCGGTGGCTTGCCTATAGGATGAGGTCTTAAACTTCTGATCTCGCACCTCTTTCTCGATACCGCTGCCGCCCAGGACGAAGAAGCCGAGCCCGCCCTGCTCCGAGGGGAACGTAAACGCGCCCAGGGTCTCCGAGGCAACATGGGTAGCCGCGCCGTTCTTGCAGGCATAGATGTCGAGCGTATAGCCATCGAGGCGAGTACCGGCCAGCCCCACCAGTTCGACAAACTCGCCGTTTTCGCGGCGTGCTTTGCGGTGGGCGTCGGCATTGACTTCACTGATCCACACGGGCGAGGGTTCCAGCGCATCCAGCGTCGTAGTGCCCGTCCCGGCAGGGTCGAGGAAATCCGAGAGCCGCGTGCCGGGTTCGCCGAGGTTCCAGTTGTAGGCGAGCTTCGGAAAGAGGATGCGGGGATTGTTATCGTCGCCGCCGGGGCCGGAGCAGGCGGTATGATCGATAGTGATGGCGCTGCGCGTGAGGCCGATGAGGTGGTGCTGCTCGTTGAACAGCGGAGCCCCGGAGGAGCCCACTTCGATAGATCCTTGGTCGAAGGTGGCATCCCAGAAGATCCCGGCGAGGTCGGCGATGGGATCGTTCTCCAGGGTGATCTTCTTGATGTCTTTGCGTGGATGCCCGATGACAGCCCCGCTCGTCGGGAGAGCCTCGTCGATAGACCAGCCCGCGAAGACGACGTTGTAGGCCAGCGGGATAGGCGCTAAGAGTTCGAGCAGGGTATAGTCGGCGTAGCTGCCATAGACGGCCCGCACAACCGCCCCGTGGCGCGTGAGCGGGATGGGCGTCTCGGCGGGGTCGGCGCAGGTGCTGCTTTGATAGCCGAACTCAAAGGCCCAGTCGAGTGTGTCGCCGAGCGTGGGGTAGCCGCAGTGGTGGGCGGTGAGCACGTACGGCGTCTGATCTCGGCGGGTGTTGTTGACGAGCACGCCGGTGCAGCCGTTGCTGATCTTAACAACCGACCGCACCACATCGTCCCAGGCTTTGCCCTCAGGACAGGCCACATTGATGCTGCATGGCAGCGAAAGCGGGGCGTACGGTGTTGCCGGAAGCAAGATTTCTGCCTGCCCGCTGAGGATGTCTTGTGGCACCGCCGGAACGCTTCCAGCTATAGGCCCTGCGCTATGCTGCGCTATTATCGGGGGGGCTGCCAGCCCTGTTATCAGTCCAAGCCAAACCATCGCCCGCACGAATCTCCCAAGCACCATGGTCATTCCTGTTAGTGTGAAACAGACCGAATGTGCCAGGGAGACGATCAACCCTTATGCCAGGGCGCTGGATGGCGGCGGTAAACCCGTAGGAAGTGCGGATTAGGACTGCAGGCCTCGCCTCAACATGGTGCTGCAAGACAAGGCCGACGTCCTTGAATGCCTTGTTTTTAGCCGGTTGGAGAGGGTCCTGAGGCCAATGGGCGTGATGGGGCGGGCCGCAGGATGCACTGTGCGTTACGCCAGAGCAGGGAAGGGTCAGGCGGGATAGTCTTTCCGGTTGGCCGGATAGTCTTTCCGAGAAGGGCGGGGCTGCCGGGGCTAGGCTGCCTCCTCTTTGGGCTTGGGCCGCCAGAGGATGGCGTAGATGATTTCGAGGTAGCCGCCGAGGATTAGCAGGGGCGCTACATAGAGTGAGATGAAGCCATCGACCTCGTTCTCGATGCGCATGGTCGTGTAGCCGATGACGATAGCCAGCATGCCCAGCAGCAGGAGCATGTAGTTCTGCCGAGTGAAGATCATGGTGGCGCTAGCGCTGCTTCTACGCGTCCGCCGTGCCTCTGCCGATGATGCACTGCCTTGCCGCGTCGGGCGCTTGCCTCCCGATCCTTTACCCCGCTGGGAGCGTCGTCCTTTCGCCGTCTTCTTTGAACTGGATTTAGCCATAACGCTCAGGAACTCGATGGGCCGTGTGCGCAACAATAGCGGCGCGTGGTATCGTAGAATGATGCAGCAAACCGGGTAGGTTCAGGGAGGTTCCGGCCCAGAAAGTTGGCAGAACGCCCTCAGCCCCGCGAACGAAAAAGGCCGAATGCCGTACCCATCGAAACCTTTGCCCAACGAGGGCTCGGCCCTCGCTCATCCCTGCATGTCTATGTTGAAGCACTGTGCCTTTCTTTTTGCCCTGCTGCTTGGGTTAGGGGCCACGGCCAACGCCCCCGCTCCGGATACCCTGACGGAAAAGCTCGACGCCATCCTGGAGGAAGAGAAGGTGCGGACGGCCTTCTGGGGTATTTATGTGCGAGATCTGGAGAGTGGCCGGGTGCTCTACCGTCGTAACGCGGACAAGATGCTCGTCCCGGCATCCAACCAGAAGCTCATCACCACAGCCACAGCCCTCGATGTGCTGGGGGCAGACTATCGGTACCAGACAACGCTGTATCTAGACGGGGCGGTGCAAGACAGCATAGTGCAGGGCGATCTGATCCTCGAAGGCTCGGGCGACCCTACCTTCGGTGGCCTGCGCTTCGGGCAGCCCGATCCGTTGCGTAGCTGGGCCGACAGCCTAGCCGCACGAGGCATCCGGCGCATTGAAGGCCGTATCATTGGCGACGACGATATCTTCGACGATAACCGCTACGCGCCCGGCTGGGACGTTACCCATATCGCAACCCAATCGTACGCCGCAGCCCGAGGCGGGCTGGTGTACCGGGGTAACCTCGTCGATCTTCGGGTGGAAGCCACGCGACAGGGCCGAGCACCTACCATCGAAGCCATCCCCTCAGACTATTTTACCATCGTGAACCAGGCCGTCACGGGGACCAGGCGGCGCGGGCCGGGGCCTCGGCTGGATCGGCGTGTAGGCACCGAGACGGTACGGGTTCATGGCACCATCCCCAGGGCCTATCGCCGTACTCATGGTCTGCCTGTGACCGACCCCACGGCTTTTACCCTCCACATGTTCGCACGCTATCTGGGGGAGGCGGGCATTGAGGTTATTGCTCCAACCTACGATGTGGATGCCCTCGCCGAGAAGCCTACCTATGAGACCGCCGAGCCGCTCTTTGTACACGCCTCACCGCCGCTGGCCGACATCGTGTCGGTCATTAACAAGCAGAGCAACAATCTCTACGCCGAGCAGGTGTTTCATACCTTTGGGTGGGGCGGAGCCTCGGCGGGTGGCGGGGCGCGTGTGCGGGATGCCCTCGGGCGGCTGGGTGTGCCCGTAAGCGGGATGGCCGTGCGCGATGGCTCGGGCCTCTCTCGCAAAGACTTGGTGACCCCCAGGGCTATGGGGACGCTGCTGGCTCGCATGTACACGCATCCTGAGAGCGAAGCCTATCTGGAGTCGCTACCCGAAGGCGGCGAACGGGGCACGACGCTGCGTCTCCGCCTCAAGGATGTCCCTGTCAAGGCCAAGACAGGCTCACTCGATAGAGTACGGGCGCTTAGTGGCTATGCCATGACCCCCGATGAGCGGACCCTCGCGTTCGTGCTGTTGGCGAACAACTACACGGCACCGTCCTATCGCATCGAGCAAGCCCTCGACGAGATCGTCGAGGTCCTCACAACGACGGTGACCGGATGAGGTCGATTTTGGATTGGGGGTGTTGGCGTTTAGATTGGGCCTCCGTGCTGCACGCTCCATGCATCAAAAGAGTCAGGCTTTAGCTAGATCTAGACCATGCCGCTCGTCGCTCGCCGCATTCTCGTCGGGTTATTTGTCGTTGCCCTCCAGTGGTTGATCCTGGGGCGGCTCCGGATAGCTGGGGCCTATCCCGATGTGGTGTTGCTCTATGTGGCCTGGCTGGGCCTGCGGCACGGTCGACTGGCCGGTTCGTTGGCGGGCTTTGGCCTAGGCTTCTTGATGGATGCCATCTACGGCACGTGGGGCATCAATATGTTCATCAAGACCCTGGTAGGCTTTCTGGTGGGGCTGTTTCCGGCCAATGAACGGGAAACCCTGCTGATTCTACCCCAGCAAGCCTTCGTCGGTGCGCTGGTGATTGCGCTGCTCCATAACGGCCTGATGGTGCTCTTGATGGCCCTCCAGTCGGGCACTCGGACCGCGTTTCTCATCACGGTGTTGTGGATCGGGTCGTCCATCTACACGAGCATCCTGGGCACCGTTGCCTCGCTCTTCAGCACACGATGAGACGCGTTTATCCCTGCAACAGCGGTAGCCGGGAGCCCTGCCAGCCAGGGAAAAGCACCTCGTCTTTGGCGATGCCCAAGTGTTTGCCCGCAACCTCCGAGAAGACGGCTCGGAAGTCGGTCGTCACGGGGAGGTCGCGGTGGTCTTCGAGATGCTCCCGGGCCAACTCTGGTACATGCCCGTGGATGCGTCCTCCATCGACCGTGTTGCCGAGGACAAAGAGGCAGGAGCCGCGCCCGTGGTCGGTGCCGCCCGATCCGTTCTCGGCTACGGTGCGCCCGAACTCCGTCATCGTCATGACGGTTACGTCGTCCTGGGCCTCGCCCAGGTCAAGCCAGAACGCCGTGATGGCCTGGGCAAGGTCGTTGGCTTGGCGGGCGAACGAGCCCCGTGTGGTGCCCTGCTGCACGTGGGTATCCCAGCCGGAGGATTCGGCAAAGGCGACTTCAAGGCCGATGTCGGCTTTGATAAGCTGGGCAATTTGCCGGAGGCTTGTGCCGAGCGGCGAGTTCGGATACTGCGCCCCGTTCGTAGGCCGATAGGCTTGTTGGCGGACGCTTTCTAACACCCGCATCGCCTCGAAAGTGTCGGTGCCTGCACCACGCAGCAGGTCTTGCGAGGTCTGTGCGTAGAGCGCTTCGAGGCTCTGCCCGGTCGTTTGGCTGCTGCCCATCGCACCCGGCGTCTTCATGTCGAAGTCATCCAGGTTCGAGATGGCGAGGGCCGGGGCGTCGCCGTAGAGGGCGCGGGGCAACGACGGTGTCAGGGCTATCGACTGGAACGGAGTGGCATCGTGCCCCATCAGCCCGACAGCTCGGTTGAGCCACCCCGAGGCGGTGCCCTTGCGGCCCGGCGTGCCGGTTTCCATGTAATCCTGCGCATCGAAGTGAGACCGCGTCGTGTTCGGCGAGCCGACGCCGTGGACGATGGCAAGCCGCCCGTCTTCGAAATAGGGGGCGAAGGGTCGTAGTGCCGGATGGAGCCCAAACTGTCCATCAAGGTCGAGCAGGGCATCATTGCCAACACCCATGGCAAGGCGTGGGCGGTGCTGCTTCAAGTGCGGATCGGTGAAGGGGGTCACCGCCATGAGGCCGTCCATGGCTCCGCGCTGGAAGATGGTTACCAGGACCTTGCGCCGTTTGTACAGCGCTGGGGCGGCAGCGGCGTGCGCGGTGCGGCTGAGGAAGAGCGGGTTGCCACCAAGGCCCATCGCAATGAGGCCCAGGCCACCGGCTTTCAAAAAGGCTCTACGGGTATACATATCTATAGTCGATTAGATGGCGTAAGAATCGCGAATGGAGGGTGGGTTAGCGCCGCTGGAAGGCAGGCGAGCCGAGGATGACACCCACCGTGCGGGCCAGCGAGGCCGGGTTGTCGCGGGTTGTGGGGTTGGAAGGAGTCATCGGGTTATCGTCGAGCCCGGCCAGGTCGTCGGGGCGGTCCATGGCGTTGGCAGTGGGCTCATCGGTCGAGGCGTTGAGGCGCGCTTCGAGGCCGGGGTCTGAGGCCATGGGCAGGAGCAGCGCAGTAGCCTCGGCGGTGTCGCGCTCGGGGAGGAGCAGTGGCACGTAGGTAGCCAGCGCCTCTTCGATGGTTTCGGGCTCGCGATGGTCGTTGAGGCCCAGCAGGTCGAACGAGATCCCATCGATTTTGCCCGTAGCGAGTTGCAGCCCAAAGTTCATCCGATTGAGCAGCGCCCCAGCGTTGATCCAGTGGCTGGCTTCGTCGGGGAAGCCCGTGGGAGCCTGATAGCGATAGAGTGGCTGCCCCATCTTGTCGATCCATTCGACAAGGTCCCGCGTTGGGCGTACCTCGGCGTCGAGGGCGCGGAGCGTGCTGATAGCAAGTTCGAACGGAGTTTTAACCTTGGCGTGCTGCGCCTCGGCGGCCCAGAAGTGGGGCGAATAGGCCAGGGCTCGGATCACCGCGCGGAGGTCGCCGTCCGTGTCGCGGAAGGTCTGGGCTAGTTCATCGACAAGGGCTTGCGGCGGGTCGTCTGCAACGAAGCGCGCCGCGACTTTACGGGCGAGGTGGTTGGCCGTAGCAGGGTGCGCGGCAACGAGGTCGAGCACGCGTTCGCCTTCGTCGATGCCGCTACCTGCAGGGAACGTCTCGCCAAGGATAGTCTTTTCGGTAGCGTCGTGGGCATCAGCGCGGAAGAGGAACGCGTCTTCGAGCACAAAGCCCATGCGGGCACCCTGGCGGTTCATGCGTCGGCGGGCGCGGTCGCCGCGTTCGTTGGGCGGTACCACCGTCCAGCCAGTGAGAGCACGGGCTACCTCTTCGACATCCTTTTGCGAATACCCGCCGTCTACACCGAGCGTGTGCAACTCCATCAACTCGCGGGCATAGTTCTCGTTGATGCCTCGCCGGGGCCTGAGGGATTCAGGAATCTCTTGCAAGGCTTCATCCTGCTCGCGCTGCATCTGCTCGCGTCCGTCGCGGATCCTGCGCCGGGCGAGCCGTCCGCTGAGGCCCCCGCGTTGTTCATACGACTGGAGGTTGGCGTCCATCGTTGTAGGGGTGCCCTCTGGCGAGGTAGACTGGGCGTTATCCAGATAAAGGAGCATAGCGGGGTGCTTGGCCGTTGCGCCGAGCATCGTGCGGAATGGGCCGAGCACGTTAGGGCGGATAGCGTCGCGCTCATACGGGAGCACATAGGCGCGGGCCTGGTTGTCCTGCAAACCCACGTTAAAATGGTTGAACCAGAAATCGGTCAGCACCTCGGCCAGTTGGTTCTCCGCGTAGGTGGCGCGCACCAGCTTGTGAGCGATAAGCTCGGCGATGAGGTCGCGCTGGGGGCGGAGGTCATGCTCTTCCATGTAGGCGCGGATATTGCGGCGGCGTTCGCGGCGATCCATCTCCTGGAGAGCCTCCCGAGACGTACCGTTGGTGCGGGCTATCTGCCGCAGCACCATGCCGGGGTTGGGATATGTCTTAGCAATCTCCGTCGCCGACATATCGAGGGCTTTGAAGGAGGTAAGCTTCTGCGTGAGCGCCTTGTCCGAGAAGTCGGCGTTGAGTTGGCGGTCGAGCCAGGTCTCCAGGCCCATCTCTATCACCCGATCAATGTCATCGGGGCGGGCACCATACGTGAAGCGGCTGAGCAGGTGCGCGGCCGCCTCGCGGTCGGTCAGGCCAGCATCGGCATAGGGGAGCGGAGGGAGGCTGCGGCCTGACTGCTCCGGCGTGTGGGTTTTTGCGGCGAGGCTGAGGAAGGCAGCGCAGGCAACGAGGAAGGCAGTCAGGAAAAAGACACGTCGTTTCATACTGCGTGCAAAGGCTTGGGGTGGACGGCACCGGGCTTCGGCAACCTGCTCCATAGAACGGAGCCTCCAGGTTCGAGTTGTCACGGAAGTGTGGCGAAATCTTCGTAATTCGAAAGCCGCCGTGCTCCTTGCAACGAGGGCGGGCAGAGGCCCTATGCAGACAACGCGGTGGACCGTTGCACGTCGTGCAGGGCTCACCGCGTTGTCTGGTGTGCAGCGGAATGCAGCCGCCTATCCTGATCGGGGTCAGGGTACTGATTTACGATTTACTCGATAGCCAGCCGCCGTTAGTCCAAACCGCGTAGGCGACAGCCACTTCGCCATTACCGATTGTCTTTACTTGGAAGATAGGCTGGTTCTGAGATTTAATCAGTTTGATATTTTTGTATGCTTCCGGGCTGAAGAGCATTGCAAGCATAATGCAAGTCGAATTGCCATACGTATCATTCCTTGCGTCTGTGATCTTCTTCAAATCCTCCTTGACACCCTTGATGAACGCCGTGTGGTTTCCGAACGATTCAGCTTTTATCTCGACGGGTATTGCTCCGTTATTGTTTTGAGTTGACTGGGGATTAAGCAAAAGATCTACCCTCATTCTCGAATCCTTATAAATGGATTGCTCTCGGAGGATGTCGCCGAATTTCGTCTTGGACAAGATGTAGGCGGTCAGATCCACCTGAATCCATCCTTCCCAGCCTCCTTTGACACACCAGGTATACTTGAACCAGTCCTGACGCCATTGTGCCCATTGATTTACAGCGGAGATGAACTGTTTTGCGTTGATCGAATTCATGATAGTCCTCTTTTCTAGTTGATTAGGTTCTGTACGGCCTGGGAAAGCAGTAAGGAATGTCTCCAGGCTTACGGGATCGGGATAGGCACGGGTATTGCGCCCAGGGGGCTGTAAAGCGGAGGCAGCAGCAGCAGCACATGCAGCCACGTCAGGGTCAGGTACACCCCTTTCCCTCTATCCATAGCGCCGATAAGGACATGGTTTACAGCGAGGTAGAAGCTGAAGACCTTGGCAAGAATCGCAACCACTAATAACTGCGGGACAGCGCTGGTCCCCAGTGCTCCTGCTTGGCTGGCAACGGCATCGGAAATAGCCTTTGTTGAAAGCAGTCCGCCCTTCACCTTCCCAATGGCCGAGGTATCTAGGGCCAGCGCAATCCCCCAGGGTTTGATCAGGAATCGAACGCCGGAATTACCTCTTTTAGTAGAAGGCGCATCGGTCTGGGCTTCAAGGTTGGTTTTGCTCCCCAACGATTTCAGCATCGCCGGAAGCTCTCTCAGGGCGGGTTGTTTCAGGGAGGATAGGGCGGTTCCGTCAGTGGTTTGGGCTTCGCCGTTGCCGCCCAGGGCGTTCACAACAGCTTGCAGCCCTTGAATCACCGGCTCTCGAAAATGCTCTTCTACGAAGATCCCGAGGGCTTCTAGCGCTTCTAGCGGATTTTCACTGATTTTCGCTCGCTCCGTGTCATCCGCTTGCGCTAGCTGGTAAAGGGGTTGGAAAGTTTCAAGGAAAGCGTCGATGGTTTGGGTTTCTGAGGTTGTGCTCATGGTTTTTTCCTTTCGATTAGGTTAGAGAAGTATCTCAGACAGTATCCTATTTGGGAGCAGACTATGGCTCAGCGGGGCGAGGCGGTGTCCGCGTCGCAGGTGCGCTGGTTGCAGAAATCTGTGCTATCGGAGCTATGTCTGGCCCCGCTTGTGCGCTTGCCCTTTAGGCGGCGGTCTCTGCAAACTTCACGGCATAACCCAGGGCTTGGATGAAGGTCTTCAGGTAGTTCTTAGCACTCTCTAAGGCTTGGGCTTTAATGTTATTATCCATGGCCGCTTTCCTTAGTTGATCCTGCGCCTCATCATAGGCTTCACGGCGCTGCTCAGCGGTAATGCCAGGCGCTGTGGCAAAGCTGTGGCACTCCGAAATCATCTCCCAGGTAACCAGAGTCGGTTCATCAAGGATCACGTTGGGTAGCTTGATCGTGACTTCACTATCGCCCGTTATTTCTGGATTAATGCGTTCCAGGTCGATGGTTGCCACTACCTTGCCGGTCCCTACAAAAATCCCAGTACTTGTAATATTGGCCCAGTTTGTATGCGACTTGGTAACCATCGCCATGCCATGGTATTCAACGGCTTGAAGTTTAGCGACCTGCTCAATCTGTTGAATAACAGCATGGGTTGTCGTTGTTGTCTTTGATTCGAAGAACCGTAGTCCGGCCCACTGATGCAGCGAGAAGAGCCCGGCCATAACAAAGAGCAACGTGGCAGAGACGGAGAGCAAAATCTTTGACATGATGATCCCTCTAGGGTTGATAGGTTTATCCTGTAGCAGACGTGATTTCACTCGGCGCTGCGCATGCTCGGATTCACTAGGCGGGCAACGGCAACCCACTGCTGCTTGCCATTGCCCAGCGGGGGATACGTGGCTCGTGATGGTTCGCGGCGATGGTAGTTGGTGATGCCAGCAACCGTGCCGGGCCGACGGCCATGAAAAAGGCTGTAGTTCGTAACGACGCCGCTTTCATCCTTCTCAACCGAGGCCACCACGCCGATATGTTCGATGCCGCTTCCTTGCTGAAACAGGTCTTCGGCTTTGAAATCCTGGTACGTTTTGCCCCGGTATCCATAAAACATGATGGCACCGGGCTTGATTAAGGCGGACATTTCGAGGGCATCTTGAACCAGGATGAGTTCGCCTTGCTCGTGATACCAGCGCGCCAGATCTCGCGTAGAACGGACGCGGTCGGGCGAAGGAAAGCTGTGATTCGGGCAATGCTGCTGCATGCGTTGCAATACGCGATGAACCATGCCAGAGCAGTCAGAAAGAGGCTCCGAATTGTACCGCAACGACTGTGCAGACAGCGCGGTGGTAATAGTCTGGATCGAGGTTGTCAGGTCGAGGGTATTACCACCGCAAAAGGCTTCGTAGCGGTCTAGTGTTGCGATCTTTTTCCAGTTCTCTGCAAAAGGTATTACCGCCTTTTCAACAACCTGGGACAGCGCCTCGGCAGCCCTGTCAATGGTCAGGGCACCGCCAGGGGTCGTAGCCAGTGCAGGGGGTACGGTCGGAGCAGGATTGGTCGTTGCCGAATCGCTTTGGGCAAGTGGTGGTTTCGGGGCCTGCACCACCGCGACGGATTCGCAGGCGACGAGGCAGCAGCACGTTAAGACGCTCAAGAAGAAGGCCCATCGTTTCGGGCGCACGGGGGCCTGCAGGGGGCGGATAGTCATTTTTTCACCATGTTTTTGGGTTAGTGGGGATGCAGACTCCTTCCTTGAGGGCATCCCTATCGATTGGCGCAGTCGCTTTCTAGCTGCGCCTCATCCACTAATGCAGGAAACACCCCTCGCTTTTTTCATCCCGGCTCGATTATTTTTTCCGAGCGTGGGCCTATTCGTTGTTTTTCTTGAGATTAGCCCGTACCCTTAAGGCGATTTTATCATACCCTGGCGCGCGACGTCGTTTCATTCTGCGCCGTTCTTATATTAATCGCGCAGCAATGATGCAGGATGAGGTTACACAGATGCTCCGTCGCTGGGGCGAAGGCGATCAGGGCGCATTCGATCAGCTTTTTCCTGTCGTCTACGAGCAGCTCAAACAGTTGGCCCACGCACGCCTTCGGCGCGAGCGGCCCGGCCACACGCTCAACACCACGGCGCTCGTCCACGAAGCCTATTTCAAGCTGATCAACGTCAAGCAGGTGCAGTGGCAGGACCGCACGCATTTCCTGGCTATCGCAGCGCGGGCCATGCGGCAGATCCTGATTGATTATGCCCTCCGGCGCAAGGCGCTTAAGCGTGGCGGCAATCAGGAACAGGTGGACCTCGACGAAGAGCGGCTGATGCCGGACGAACAGGCTCAGACGCTGCTCGACCTCAACGATGCCCTGCAACGCCTTGAAGCCGTGCATCCTCGCCCCGGTCAGGCTGTGGCCTTGCGGTACTTCGGCGGGCTTAAGCTCGACGAACTGGGCGCTGTGCTGGGGGTCTCGCCTGCCACGGCGATGCGCGATGTGCGGTTCGCCCAGGCTTGGCTGGCCCGCGAGTGGAGCGGCGAACTGAACCTCTAGGGGGAAGCATCTAGGGGTGAGGACTTGGAGCGAGAGGGGTGAGCGTATGAGGGTAGCAACGTTTTTTGAAGTGGAGCGCTGATTGGTGAGGAGCCAGAGAACTAAGGGAGGTAGAGTTTTATAGGGGGGCTGTCAGCGTAAAGAATAGATAGAATCATCGACAAAGCCTTCACTATGGATGCTTCCTCGTCTGACGGCAGCCAGCGGATTCAGGATCTCTTCGATGCGCTCGTCGATCTCGACCCCGCCGAGCGGGCAGTGCGTCTCGAACACGCCTGCCCTGACGACCCGGACCTCTGCCGCGAGGTAGCGTCGTTGCTGGTAGCCTACGATGAGCGGGCTCCGGCTATGCGGGATGTGCTCGAAAAGATACCTCAGTTCGCCCCATTTTTTTCTGATGACCTCAGCGATGTGGACACCACCGATGCCTTTCTGGGGCAAACTGTGGCGCAGTACCAGATTCTGGAGAAACTCGGTAGTGGTGGGATGGGCGTGGTCTACAAAGCGTACGACACAAAGCTCAGCCGTACCGTCGCGCTCAAGTTCCTCCCGCCGCATCTTCGTGCCGATGTCGCTGCCCAGGCGCGTTTCGTCCACGAAGCCAGGGCTGCCTCTGCCCTCGATCACCCCAATCTTTGCACCATCCACGAGATCGGCGAGACTGAGGCGGGTCAGATCTTCATCGCGATGGCCTGCTATGACGGCCATACACTCAAGGACAAGATCGAGGCAGGGGCGCTGCCAATCGACGAAGCGCTCGACTATGCGACACAGATGGCGCGCGGGCTGGCGAAAGCCCATGCACGCGGTATCATTCATCGTGATATCAAGCCAGCCAATGTGATGGTCAACAGCGACGGAGTGGTCAAGGTGCTCGACTTCGGCCTGGCGAAGATGGCCGATGTGCAGTTGACCAGAACGGGCACCACGATGGGGACTGTCGCCTACATGAGCCCCGAGCAAGCACGCGGCAGTGGCGTGGATCACCGGACGGATATCTGGAGCCTGGGCGTGGTGCTCTACGAAATGCTCACCGGCGAGCGACCCTTTAAGGGCGAGCATGCCGAGGCTATCATCTATGCGGTGTTGCACGAAGCGCCGAAGGAGGGGGCAGCCGACCATGCCAGGTTACCGGCTCGCCTGGAGCCTATCGTGGCGCGTTGCCTGGAGAAGGATCGGGATCTGCGCTATCCGGCGATGAGCGATCTGCTGGCAGACCTGGAAGGACAGATGCGGAGCGAGGCCGCGCCGCCGCGTCGGATGCGCTCGGTGTTCATTGCCGGGGCTAGTGTGCTTGTTATGGTGCTGATGTTGCTGGCCGTAGCGCCGGTGCGGCAGGCGGTGCTGAAAGGGTTGGGCCTCGATGGGTTGCCTGCTCAAAAGCATGTAGCTGTGTTGCCGTTTACGCTGGCCGACGAACATGCTACGGCGGCGGAAAGGGCTTTTTCTGACGGGTTGACCGAGGTGCTCGTGAGCACGCTGGCACAACTCGAAGCCTTCGAAGAGACATTCTGGGTGGTCCCTGCTGATGCCGCGCGTGCCCGCGGTGTCACCGAAGCCAGCCAAGCCCGGCGTGTGCTCGGCGTCAACTTGGTCGTTACCGGTCGCCTCGAACGCGAGGCCGACCAGGTGCGTCTGACCCTTGACCTCATTGATGCCGAGACCCAGCGTCGACTCAAGACGGTGTCCATCGACGGGCTGCTGGACGAGGAGGCTGCATTTCAGGAAGGCATCTTGCAACACAGCGCGGCGCTGGTGGGGTTGGGCGTGCCACCTGCCGCGCACCGTAGGCTCGCAGCACGCGCCACCATCGTGCCGAGCGCGTACGATTTCTACGTGCAAGGACGCGGTTTCTTGCAGCGCTACGATCAGATCGATCAGATCGATCTGGCGATTGGGTTGTTCGAGCAGGCACTCCAGGCCGACTCGGCCTATGCGTTGGCTTATGCGGGCCTCGGCGAAGCCTATCTGCGCAAGTACGACGCCACGCGCAATCCGCAATGGGCCGAGGCCGCCGAGGGCTACTGCGAGCGGGCTCTCGAAGCGCAGGGGCAACTCACTCCGGTCTACGTAACGCTAGGCCATGTCCATCAAAAAACCGGCAAGTACGGCTCGGCCAAGGCTTTTTTCGAACTGGCCCTCGCCCGCGATTCGACCAACACCGAAGCCCTACGTGGGTTGGCTGGTGCGTATCATGCGCTGGAACAGTTCGAGCAGGCTGAGGCGACGTACAGGCAAGCCATCGCCTCGAAGCCGGAGTACTGGGGCGGCTATAATGATCTCGGAACGTTCTACGTACGTCTTACCCGCTTTGACGAAGCGCTTGCGCAGTTCCAGCAGGTGGTCTTACTTACCCCAGACAACGTGCTGGGAACTCGTAACGTTGGCAATGCTCATTATTTCCTAAACGATTTTGAGGAGGCGCTTCAGGCATGGCAGCGATCTCTTAGGATTGAGCCTTCCGCCTCTGTATACTCGAACCTGGCAACGGTTTACTATTTCAAGTTTCAGAACTACGCCGAGGCTGCGCGAATGTATGAGAAAGCACTTGCCCTCCAGGACAACTATCTCATCTGGAGTTTTCTAGCATCGGCGTATTACTGGGCGGAAGGGGAACGCGACAAGGCGCTTGGAGCTTGGCAGCAGCACATCGAACGGGCTGAAGGGTTACTGGCTGTGAATCCGCGTAATCTAACTGTTCTAGCCAACCTAGCGATTGCCCATGCTCATCGCGGAGAGCGCGAGGAGGCCCTGGCCTATATCGGGCGTGTCATCGCCGAGCAATCGGAGGACGTTGGGTATGCCTTCCAGATCGGTATTGCTTATGAGGTGCTTGAACAACGAGAGCAAGCCTTGATATGGATTGACAAAGCGTTGCAGAACGGACTCTCATCAGCATTCATCAACGAAGATCCGTGGCTGCGAGCGCTACGGGCTGATCCACGCTATCAGCGGCTTCTACCCCAGCCAGATACCGCGAAGTAAGCGTCTCTCCCTGAATTGGGCAGACGTTGATCCTAAGCGTATCGATCCTAACCACAAGCAGAAGGAGGTTATAGCATGCCCACTGTTTTCATCGACCTTGACAGAGGAAACCCAACGATTTGCCCCAACGAACTGCGTCTGTCTGCCGGACGAAAAGAGAAAGTGATCTTCAAATTCGTCGGAGGAGAAGATGGGCAGGCGCTCATGCTTTTGTTTTCGCCCTTTCAAGAGGAATCCGGAATTGAGATCAAAAACAACACGGAATTGGAGGTTCGTGGCGGTGCCCATGGAACGTATACCTTCAGTATCCTCAAGGAAGGCGACCCTTATTTTCCGGGTAACCCCTGCATTATTATCAATGGGGACTAGGGCCTCATTTCAACGGAGGGAGGGGCTGCTGTATTGACCCCAAAGCGAGAAAGGCCATCGTGGGAGCACGATGCGGACGCGGCCTGGTGGTTGCCGTCCGGTAGGGATTCGTGTGTCAGGGCCTTAGACTGGGTCTCATGGAGTTAGGTGTTTTGATATGCATCTAGGGACCGCTGAGGTATCGGCGATACCGATTGTCATCCGAGTGCACACTAAGGCGCACTCCCTCATGATGACGGAGCAAGCGGCTGCTCGTATGGAGCCGTGAGGCAGATCTCACGACATCCAGCGGAGAACTTTCGTCTCGGCGTCTGGTTAGCTAGAACAGGCAACGAAATCACCCATTTTGCCCACACTTCCGATGCATCGACCCTGGTTATTGGCTGGCCCTGATGGTAGTAAAGGGGGCATGTATTGTTGTAGGAGTATGGGTAGGCCCGTGCAGTGCGCCGGTGGATGAGTTCGCCTGTGTTCATGCCCGTGTCGCCCCTCTCGATTGACGTCGAAGGGGCTTTTTTGATGAGGAATCGCAGGGAGCCGGAGTTCGCCATTTAGTATCATCTCAATCCTCTAGCGCTATGGAATCCTCCAGTACAGTAGCTTCTTCTTCCGCCTATGCCCACCCCGAGGTGCTCGTCTCGACGCAGTGGGTGGCTGATCACTTGCACGACACCGACGCGATCCGCCTGGTCGAGTCGAACGAAGATATCCTGCTTTATCACACCGGCCACATCCCCCACGCCGTCAAGATCGACTGGGTCAATGATCTCAACGATCAGGTCGTGCGCGACTATGTGGGACACGAGCGGTTCGCGGCCTTGTGTGCCGAGAAGGGCATCTCGAATGATACGACGGTCGTTTTCTACGGCGATAAGAGCAATTGGTGGGCTTGTTATGCTTTCTGGGTCTTTAAGCTCTACGGCCATGAGAAATGCCTAATTATGGACGGCGGGCGCACCAAGTGGGTCGAGGAAGGACGCCCGCTGGCGAAGGACACCTCAGTCTTTGCACCGGGCACCTATACCGCCCCGCCCCAGGATGCCTCGATCCGGGCGTTCCGCGATGAGGTGCTGACCCATCAGCAAGTCGGTGGGGCGTTGGTCGATGTGCGCTCGCCTGCCGAGTATAGCGGCGAACTCCTGCATATGCCCAACTATCCGCAAGAGGGGGCGATGCGAGGCGGTCATATCCCTGGCGCGCGCAACATCCCATGGAGCCGTGCCGCCAACGACGATGCCACCTTCAAGAGCCGCGCCGATCTCGAAGCCCTCTATCTCCACGAACAGGGCCTCGACCCGAACGCCGAAACGATTGCCTATTGCCGCATCGGCGAGCGCAGTAGCCACACCTGGTTCGTGCTCACCTACCTGCTCGGCTTCGACGCAGTGCGGAATTACGACGGCTCGTGGACCGAATGGGGCAATCTGGTAGGCGTGCCCATTGAGAAGGGGGCCGGGTGATGCAGTCTGGCGGTCTGTTTGAGTCAAGAGCACGACGAAGCGCCCTATGACAACGCTCGACGCCATCGCGGAAGACTTTCAACTCGTCGATGACCAGACGCGGCTGGAGTTGCTGCTCGATTATGCGCAGCAGCTTCCGCCGCTGCCTGAGGTCTATCATCCCCTGCGCGATGCGGGCTTGAACATGGTCCACGAGTGCCAGTCGCCGGTCTTTCTAATGATCGAGGTGCAGGGCGGACTCGTGCGGCTTCATGCCGATGTGCCTGCCGAGGCCCCGACCGCCCGCAGCTTTACGACGCTCATGGTGCAGGCCTTCGACGGAGCGACGCCCGAGGTGGTGCGCGATGCCCCAGACGACATCCTGCATCGCCTGGGTCTGACCCAGCTGCTCGGCATGCAGCGCACGCGGGGCCTCAGCGCCATCTATCGGCGCATCAAGCACGAGGTGGCCCGGCAGGCCGCTGCCTAGCAGGCTAATCCAGTAGCGTGAGTAGCTCGGCGAGCATCATCGCTGTAGCGCCCCATACCTTGTGCCCCTCCACATCGAGAAACGGGACCTCGACGGTGTTTCCGTGCAGCGTCCAGGGCTCGCGCCGCCGGGTTTGCGGGTTGCGCAGGTGGGCCAGCGAGACGCACAACACCGCCTCGACCTCGGCATCCTGGGGCTGGAGGGTGGGGACCGAAGGAAGCATCCCCACAAATGGATGGACGCAGAAGTTGGACGGCGGGATGTAAAGCGGCGTGAGGGTGCCCAGAACATCGACTTCGTTGGGGTCGACGCCTATCTCTTCTTGGGCTTCGCGGAGGGCGGTCTCGCGGAGGGATTCATGGGGTTCGCGCCGTCCACCGGGGAAGGAAACCTGCCCAGCATGGTTGCGGAGGTCGCCTCGGCGCACCGTTAGGAGCAGCGTAGGGACGCCGTCGAGCGGGAAGAAGAGTACCAGCACCCCGGCCTCGCGGCAGGGTTTGCCCTCGATGGTTGCCATCGACGGGTCTTGCCGATAGATGGGGGCCATGGTAAGCTGCGCCGCCGTGCCGGGGAGGGGGCCCGCTAGGCGTCGGCGCAATTGGGCGATATGCTGGGCGAAGGCGTCGCCGCTAACGGTTGGTGCGGTCATGCGACGCTTAAGCGTCCAACGCCCGGTCAGGTTCCAGCCGGAGATGGACCGGTACATCGAAGGCTTCGCCTATGCGTCTCTGCGCCTGAGTTGTCCCGTTGCGCTTGGTATCCTCGAATTCAATTCAGTAGATACCATTTAATACTACGCAAAGTGAAACATAACATTCTGTGCCCGTAGAGTATGTTTCACTTTGCGTAGTTGATAGGATCTCGCTCTATGAAACTGCTTACTCGCCCAGAAGAGTTTGTCATGCTCGCTGTCTGGAAGCTTCAAGAACGGGCCTACAGCTTGCCCATTCGCAAGCAAGTCTCGGAGCTTACGGGGTATACCTGGTCCCTCAGTTCAATCTACACGCCCCTAGATCGATTGACCAGAAAGCACCTGCTGACCTCCTATCTGACTGAATCCACCAGGGAGCGGGGAGGGCGTCCTAAGCGGATCTATCAGCTAACACCGCTCGGGCGGCAGGCGCTTCTTCGTATCCGCACGGTAGAACAGGCATTTTGGTCTGGTGTGACAGGACTAGCCCTCGAAGGATAACGACTATGGACGACCAGAGGTACTACGACCCGCCACGCGTGGCGGCATCAATCCTGGGGTGGTTACTCAAAGATGAGTGGGACACCCGCTTGGGCGATTATGAGGCATACTTCAACGACCTTGCAGGGAGTATGTCTTGGTGCTGCATTTCAATGGTTGACAGAGACGGGTGAGATTTAGTTAATATTTTATTCCAAATATAGATTGGGTTGGATTGGAGCACTGGCGGAT
>WUAR02582911.1:0-11822 GCA_015164055.2 Chrysaora achlyos | reverse complement strand
AACGTACAATCGAAGACCACAGCGCAAGGCTGCTATTATAGCGAAGGAACGATTAGACATTATTGATCAGCTTGAAACTTATCTTAAATTCGTATGTAGAATAAGCTGATCAAGGGGGAGTGTAGAGAATTATGGGATATGGACATTACGTAATGTTTAATAAGACTTTTGTGTCGTGCTGTGCGTGCGCGTTCAGTCTGTCTCAGTGTGTCCTGTCTTGGTCGATCCGAATGATCGAAGAATCTATCAAAGTTATTCTGAATTCATTCTTATGAAGATTTTATTCTGAAGTTACATTAATCTGAAGCTTATCTCGAAGAATTCAGGGAAGTGAATCTTGTTGTTATATAGTATAATAATTTTAATATTTTTATTTAGTATTGATAAAGAAGCGAACTTGAATCTTTGAATCTTTTGAATAAACATACAGTCCTCTATAAAACCCTCGGGAAAACTCACCTAAAATTTGAACAACTCGAGACAGTTGTCCTTGATATCGAGCGTCATCTAAATAACCGCCCTCTTACTTATGTTGAGTGCGATGTGGAGGAGGAAAAGGTCCTAACCCCAAACAGAATATTGTGGGGACAAAACACCCATATTATCGAAGATCCTCTCACGAAACTTAAACGGAGACTTAACACAGCGAGGGAACATGTTTGGAGAAGGTGGTCGGAAGAGTACGTGAAAAGCTTAATGGATCAAGATAGAACCACGAAAATTGCTGCAGTAGTACCGGAAGTTGTTCTCCTGGTTGGAGAAGAGAAGAATCGTGGTATTTGGAAAAAGGGAAGAGTCAAACGCCTCATTAAAGGTTCCGATGGAGTAGTACGGGGAGCAGTTGTAATGTATAACGGGAAATAGATTCAACGTCCGTTGCAGTTGATTTGTTCTTGGAGATTAGGAAGTGCTACAGAAGATGGTGTTGATTCGAAGGACAACAACAGAGAAGGAGAATCTGAAGAGAAGAATGGCAGAAGAAGGCCCGGAAGAGATGCTGCCAGTAGTGCAAAACTTATCAACCAGATGATTGTTGAAGAAGAAGATTAATCTGGGACGCTTACTCAGTGTAGTAAAAATTCTAGACTCGCTAAATCTTTAGGGGAGTTATGAGCTGCATTGTTGCTTGTTATGTTTAAACAGCCTCGGTTTCAAACGTAGAAAACGTAATCTGTAAAGTAGAACAAATACGCCTTTTTAACTTCGATTTTAAGTACTTTTGTTATTTGCTGAGTTTAGTATTGTTGGTGGTTTAACTATATATATATATATATAAATAACGATACACGTAGTCCGATTCTTCAGAGAGTTTAAGTATACGGTATACGCTCGTATACTAGCAGTAAACATTACGTCACTTTTAGAGCTTCTGACATGATTGCGAAAATTTGAAGGGAAATGAATCCGATATGCAAGTGGACAGACAGGTCTTCCAATT
Organism: Chrysaora achlyos; assembly: GCA_015164055.2. Classification (NCBI taxonomy): domain Eukaryota; kingdom Metazoa; phylum Cnidaria; class Scyphozoa; order Semaeostomeae; family Pelagiidae; genus Chrysaora; species Chrysaora achlyos. The sequence goes on along the minus strand of WUAR02582911.1, from coordinate 10,384 downwards.
TCAACGGAAATTTAAAATATATATATTTCTAGTTATCATTTGCAGCTCGTGCGGTATCTACTGCTATTTCACACTGTGTTAACACGGTTTCCCATTGAACAAACTGCTTGGAAAGCGAAGATATCTTCAAGTGATTAAGAAAAACCAGAAAAGAGATTTATCGTTAGCCATCTTTTGTCACAAAAATTCCGCACAATGGTCAGAAATAATTACATTTTCAAGTGATGGTCGACAATTTCAAGTGATAAAACAATTCTTTCCAATTTTTTGTTCGATTGTCGGTTATCAATGGTTTTTGTAAAGGTAATTTCAATAAACTTGTTTTGAATAAAGGATACAATATTGTTGTATGCAGAAAGAAGATTATTGAATCTTGCGGTTAACTCTTCTGAAGAATCCTAGATGGAGTAATGCATGAATAAAGTTATCGAAAGGCAAATATGAGGACAACAAGTTCATTCCAAGTACAAAGATATACAAAAATCTAAGAAAAATTCTTCCCAGCAAGCAACAGAGCATTCACAACTTACGTTTTGCTGGATCTGAAGCTGGATCAGTGGCTGCAATTTCTTATTCCATTCTGGAGTATCTTTAAAAATAATTGGCCATGTAAGCAACGCAAGAAATATCAGATGGTTCCTAACAATTGGAATCTATTGTTAGCATAATGAAGACAATGATGTTTCTTAAATTAGAAAACTATGGAAGAGCACACTTCCAGGTCTTCTATAATATTATATCTATCATGGGTCATTTCTATTGATAACTTGTCTTTGATCGATTTGTTAGCCTGTTATTATTATAATCTGTATAGTCGGAATAGGTCGGTCTTTACGAGCGACCGCAATTTATAACAGTGAATTTTAAATCATCTAAATGAGGCTTTTCACTTGTAGTGACAAATGGTCAATGAAATCAAAAAAGTGACATTTAAATACCCTGCAAATTTGTTTTTTTTAAGACATCTTTGCTTAAATCAATTTCTTCAAGCTTTTCAATGGAATTCTTTATTTGCTGCTCTCCTACAAGAAATAAAATCTAAAGTAATAAGGCAATTTGGCAATTAAGTCAAGTCAAGATGTGAATCGCAAATTCGAATGATAATTACATTTCGATAGCAGGTAGGTTTTAAAAAACGTAGTGAAACTTGTTGAGAAAGCAAAACAAACTTAGAATCATTCCCAACTGTAGTTAAGTAAAGGAATCAGCAAAATATTTGTATGGGGTTTTTATGCAAAAGCTGATTGCGCGAGATATTTCGACAGCATAAGGCCAGAATGTTGGGTTGCCACAACCTGGGTGACGATGATACTCCAGATAGTTTACAAATGTATTGAAAATAGGGGGCAAGTACTGATCTTTTGGGACATCTATCTTCATCTCTACAGAGAACTATACACATAACTCTATTTGACCGCTTGAATTCGTTTTAACGGGTCAATTAAACGCGGCAGTTTTTGGATCTTCATAAGCCTCTCATTTATCCATTAGTAGACAAAGTGGAATGCGGTCGTGGGTTTCAGTAAATCAATTTGCAAAGAACGATTGCGTGGGGTGGAGTTTCTGGGCCATTTTAAAGGTAAGCAAGATTGGACGATTTCTTAAATAACGATAAAAAAATACAGTAATCTTCAAGTGAAACCAAATGGAGCGGTACAACTTTCTATTGGCAATCTATACAACTGGTGTTACGAAAATTAAATTGAATTTGTAACAAAATTATTAAGACTGTAGTCCTCTATTACAGGTGGTGTTCTCGAAATTCTATGTTCAAAAATGATACAGAAACAAAGATTCAGCAAAATACAATGATAGCTTACCACATATAATCAAATCTGCTTTTGCCTCTTTATTCACGCTCAGCCTCTGGAAAAATTCTGCTGATAGGTAGTCATCCAAGGATTCTACTGTAAGAAACAATATCTACCTGGTTATATTGAATGGATAAAGTGACTACTCTAGGAATTATTCTACATTATTCAAATAAAATCTAGAGGACCATATGTTTTAAAGAACACTCGGAGAAAAATCTTACTTTGATCTTCATACAGTACTGTATATTGGAAAGGATGGCACGGATGGGGATGTAGTTTTGGACAACAAACTATAAAGGACTTCTACAGAAGCTTTTACAGAAGTCTTATTGAGTTACTTTGTGTAAGTCGAAATAAGTTTGTTGGTTTTAATCATTCTTGGTTGCTTTATTTGTTGTCGCATGTACTATCAGTCAGTTAGTCAGGTCAAGCGTTCTCGAGTTCCTTTCCCCACTCTTCATTCTTCATCGAATTCAGCTGCTGCATCTTCCTGCATGAGATCGACGTAGGTTATGGCTGCTATAGAACTGGCTCTTTTGCCATGTCCACAAGATAGTTTTGTGCATGACCTCATTGCAAAGTGGCAAATTGTTTGCTCGTGGTCTCCATGGTGTTTGACAATGGCTGCAGACTTTCATTGAGTTTGCATTAGGCAATTGAAGCATTGCCTCGCTGAAGCATCTTAGACTTTGAATTCATAGTTAGCAAGCACATTAACCAACCTTTATTCTCAAACTACAGGAAAATCAGTAAGCACGATTTGACTTTCTAAATAATTTTCGCGATTTCGTTAAGGTTTCTCCAGCATGTCTTCTGTGTATAACCTACAAATTGCTAAAAATCTTTTAGTTCATCCACAAAAATCTATCATAGTGGCAGCACTGAAAACCAGCAAACGTTAGTGTTATCTGCACTTCACGACATTCTGAAATGCATTTTTCGTATCCCTATATGACATCACAATAATAAAAATATTTCCTAAGATAAATTTCAGTAAAATGTTTTATTGCGTTGGAAGGCCATTTGTGGAAATATCTAGGGGACCCCCAGTCCTTGAATATCCCAAACTGATCGCCTGTTAAATGCTCACATTGTTTGAAGACTTTTCCCAAAACAGGTGATTTAGCTTCAGCACCCTTGAGTCTTTTTTGAGCATCGGAAATAACGTCTGTCACCTGAAATATAATACAATTTAATTAGATTTGATAAAAATGCTTTACACTGAAAAAGAAGATATCTAGATAAAAGTGTTTGCAAGGTAAAAATCTAGCCCAATGTTCTTGTTACGTTTTCTGGTGTAGAACTTTATGCTCAATATCTACGCTGAGAATTAACTATTTGCACCTTTTCGACATGATCCAAAAATGTCAAGTATCATGCGCAAGGCACGATCAAAACATGCACCCGGTGACGTCATGAGCACCTATCGTGTTGGGACTGGAACTGTCTTAAGCAAAAAGGATGATAACGGATCACTGCAGGTCGGTTGAACGATGCAACATCAAGATGGATTGAGCATTCGGAAAATCGAGTAAAAGTTCAAAAATGACGGCAGATATAACTTATGTGCACAGAATGACGATCACAGAAAGTTTAGCTTTAAATACAAGCCTGAACAGAATTTCGCAAAACATTCAGAGAAGGAATTGACTTAAATGAATGTATGGAAGGCCAGACAACTACAGCACATTTTGGTGTATTTTTGATGATAGTCAAAGCTAAGACTGGTAAGTGCCACTAGAATTTCTTGCCAATTGTAGTACCATTACCATCTAAGTAGACATTCATGTTATAAATGTTAGCCTTAAAATTGGCAAAATTGCTAGACTGTGTTGGGCTGCTTGTCCAAACTGGGGATCTTGTTTCATGAGAAATTTGATTTTCTCTTGGCAACTTAAGGCAGAAAATATTCAAAAGAATAACAAATATCGCAATCTTTTTAAACGTTAATCTAATTCATAACATTGACAAATTCTACATAGATTGACAGAAATAATTCTTGATCTTAGACAATCTCGCCTCAATGAATTTGGTGTTTCTGTATTCGGTGTATTCTGTCCGAAAATCTCTGCAGCCGTTTGCAGCCCAACTTCGAGTAGGCTAGGCTACGTGTAGCCTCAAAACGTATAGAAATTCTCCTCACAAATATTCTGAGCAAAGTCAAGACTGCTGAATCAAGAATGCTGAAATTCGAGAACTGCGTACAGCGAAATGATTTACAATAGCTTACAAGCTTTTTAATAACGTATTTGACCCAAAATCCCATACAACTGTACCAGACTATGGGTTCCTGTTTCCAAAAAGAATGCCGATGGAAAAAATAGCAACGTAATTGCAATATAGAAAGAAGTATGGTACGCAAATATTTGCCGAATAGCAGCAAGTTTTGAAAACATCATGCAGTTGTATTGATATCAGTACCCCTGCATTATTGGGATTTCTAAAATAGCATTTTAGGTAAAGGTAGCTAATACCCTAATGTGATAAAGAAATTAGTTGAAATAGAACATGATAGGGGGCAGCAGCTGAACAAACTCACGGTTTTTTCAAATTTCATCATGATACCCCCAGAATTTATCTTAGTTTAGCAAAAAAACAAGCAAGAGAAAATCGCTTGAATTTCACAAAACACCTCAATAATTAACTTGCTTAAGATGAGACACTGTAAGTTTTATTATATTTTTTAACAGGAAAAATCTGAGGAAATTCTTGCAAAGCAGATTCCATAATTAAAACAGAATGATCAAATGCCAATCTCGAGAAAGCGTTTTGAAAAAAAATCAAATGGGAAAATGCTTCAAGCTAAAGATTGTTGACAACAAACCGAAATATCTAAATCGATTAGTATGAAACTATGAATAGATCAAAATTAAACCTTTATCAAATTGAAAGCAAGTCCATGAGTTAGCTGCTAAGCAAGTTAAAGGGCATGACATAACTTCAATAATACTCAAGAGCATTATTTAAACTTGCAATATGTTCCTCGATATTTTATCTAAGCCTACGGTTTATTTTGAGTTGAACTGAATCAGAGGACATTTTGCAAAAGTATTTTTTTAAATTGAATGTAAAGAGTAGTATTAAAAACCCAAAAATTAGAAAGAGCTTAGAGGAGATTTTTAGGACTTGAAAACTAGAAATTATTATTAAGCTGCTACACCTTTGCTGAGATTTCTTACAGAAAAATAGAGCATGATAGACCTTTGAAGGCAGTAGCTGGAATAAACTTAGTTTGATTATCAGGGTAGGGTTTAGTGAAAAACAAACAAGCAGGACAAAATCTTGTTAAGTTTTCTATTAATCTGAAAAAAAAAACAGACAGTTTTGAAAATAATCACAAGAATCATCAAATGCCATCAGCTAAATATTGTTGACAGTAAAATGAATATTCAATTTCTATAAGTATGAAAAAGTGGTCACGACTCCACGTAATCGCCGGACCTATGGTTTGCCAAACAAACACAAACAATTGCCTTATCCACTCAGCTATATCACCAGTTGCTGTTAATTACTCTTTCTTGCTCCATGATTGCAATTTTATTGCCTAATTAAGCAAATTTTCAATGAAAGAAATGGGAAATTTATGGTGAAGCCTATTGTTACACATTTGGCAAGAAAAGGGTCTATGTCTATATGTCTATATATATGTCTATATGCGTTCAGCGAGCAGCCTCACAATATGTACTCATTCTTCGTACATAAAAAACTATGATCAATAACTTCTCAAGGCAGTGATAGTCCCATCTTCTTTCTCACTTAATCTTATCAATAATTGCTATGTGAGTGTGTCTGATGATTTGCCCATCCAAAAATGCATTTGAAAGCTTGGCAGGAAAGACATCATGTAAGGCAATAACATAGAAGTTCACAACATGGCAAAATTGAAAAGGTCTAAGTATGGAAAAGTACCAATGAAAAAATTTGGATTCTTGTAGGAAACAGTTTCAAAATGTTATAGATTTTAATGGACTGCAAAACTTGACTTGTCAACTTGCATGTCAGTGGCAATTTAGAAAATCATGAATTATTGCATCCGACCATATTTCACATCTTAAAATTAAATTAAAAAGTGGGGGTAAATAGTTGGAACTATTCTTTTAATGTACCAAATGCTTGATAACCGCTGCTTACAAACAATAAAGATTGGATAAGAGACTGTTAGATGCAGTTTCCATAGGGGCCATGCTTTGGAACACTTGTTTATTTTGCTCACAATTTGGAGCTTTCTCATGAGAAGCTATGTCTACATTTTTATAGTAAGTCTACATGATACACACCGGGGATAACAAATGTGCAGTACAGTGGTGTATGTGCAGTACAGTGGTGTATGTGCAGTACAGTGGTGGATGTGAAGTACAGTGGAGGGTTATCATCAGTACAGTTGAGGGATGTTATCAGTACAGTGGAGGGTGCGAAGTACTCTGTACTGAACTGATGATATCCCTCTACTGTACTTCGCACCTTCCACTGTATTGATGATAACACTCCACTGTACTGATGATATCCCTGCACTGTACTTCGCACCCTCCACTGTACTGATAACATCCCTCAACTGTACTGATGATAACCCTCCACTGTACTGCACATATGTTATCCCTGGTGATACAGGCATTGCACATTCAAAATTTGAGGCGAGCATTCAATCACACTCCTCTATGAATGGGGGCGTGAGATTTCATGATGCATTTTATATACTTGACAGAAAAACTATAACTATGATAACAAAACAATAAATAAGAAATTAAAAAAATAAATAATTTGCTTTCGAATTCTTCAATAAAAACAAAGGATATGCTTTTTCAAAACAAACGTGCACGTTATTTGCGGAATTTCATTTCATTGAGAGATTATAGGTTGTTGCTATGGTTGTTCCCCTAGCTGTATCGTTGTAAATGTAATCATGTTGAAATATGGTCCCCCACAGCTTCATAGAGAGAGTGAACACATAAGAAATGTGCGCTGACAAATCGCTCCTTTATTGGGCGCAATTAATCCAATAATTTGCTCCCTCAACTTTGAAAACAAATGTCTAGGCAAGCGATTGAGCACTCTCCTGGCGATGTTGGGGCATGTGCCTGGGCGTGCCCCTGCTATCGCACGCCTCCCAATGAAATGTCTGATGATACTATTGTGTTGAAAGCTTTGCATACTGTACAACTTTTTGATGTTGAATACTGTTTGAAGTTAACAAAACCGCCATCACTGGTTTTGATGTCTCAAATGGTTGAGACAAAATAAGCTCAGATTGATACAGAAACCTAAATGGCAACCATCTGCATAAATAAGGCCTAACTTATAGACTCTAGTGGAAATATATTTTGAGATATAGAGGTATGAGGTATGCCAATAAGGCTAAGCCTACACATGGTCACCAAGTTTATTCAATTCATATGTACTGAAAAGACATTCAGAGAAGTGGAATTTTATAGAAGATTGCATAAGGAGGGGTTGACATGAAAGGCATAAAAGCTAAGTCAATGGTAGAGTGCAAAATGAAACCTGTAGGAAGAGATAACAGCATATGAGAGGAAGCACCAATCAACCAACAGCAAATATTTAGGGCATAATAATTTGAGCACAAAAGATGGCAAAAATGAGACTGGAAGATGAAAATAGATAAAAATTCTCTGCCTTTGGTAGCATGTCAAAGATTTTAACTACAATTAATTTGACTGTAGAAACTAAACAGAGATCTGGTTATCTTGTGTTGAATTGCATCAAATCTACTTCTGAGGTGCAAAAACATGGACTTTGACGAGACCAATGCCTAACAAGATTGAAGCAAAAATGAGAGAGAAAAATAGGATGAAGTGGTTCTTGCATATGATTTCTGGTGTTGGTCCTTAAAAGAGGAAAGTTCTTATATGCTTATACACTTGATTATCAGAAGAATGTTGCTTTGATTTGGAGCAATTAAAAGCTGGGATTTTCGCGCATACATGTTCAATTTCTACTATGTCGGGTAAACCTTAAAATAATAGGCTGATGGCCTATTTCATATTCAAAAGTATCTGGATAAAGAGCTTTTCAGGGCGTTAACGAAAACTACAAACCTTTCTCTCTAGATCTGATTGATCTGCATCTTTGCTTTTCGTGCCTACCGTCTTTTCTATTTCTTTCAACCGTTGTTCCAAGTTGCTGAGACAAGGCAACACCGTTCCTCCCTCATCCTTGCCCGTCATATTTGTGCTGTACTGTTTTGCTGAGAGTTCGGTTTCGGTTTTGGTTGGTGATTGATTCGTTTTCAGATGGCCAGGTCTGTGGCCAGGTCGAAAACTTGGACTTCTCGGACATCTCGGACCAGGTGGTCCGAGTTTCGATTTCCTAAAGCAGATCTGAAAGGATGGTCCGAAACATAGAAACCTCGGACCTCTCGGACGAGATGGTCCGATTTTTTCATTGTCTAGCTTTTCGAATTTCTCCTTTGCTCTAGAAGAAATCCCGGACATGTCGGAATTCGAAAACACGAACTTCTTGGACGAAAGTTTACTGGAGCAGGCTGTCAAAAGATTTCAAAAAGGAGTTGTGGTGTTACAATAGATAGTTTCACAATCAAATTGCTATGTTGTGGAGCAGATAAGAACAATATTTATTAGATATAAACAAAGGACACAAAACGGGCACCTGACACCTAGCCATAAATATGCTCCATGCAAAAGTAAAGAAGCTTGTGCTCTAGTTTAATTGACCCAATACGAGTTGTGTTCTTGCTGTCGGTAAACCTCTTTTTCTACAGAGGGGGATACTTGACTTAAGTTTGTACGGGGTTGTACCCATCAAATTTTGTTTACCCTGCCAGAATTTTCCGCTCCAAACGAAAACTGATTCTGGAAGAAATGGGTGAAAAGAATAGCTACTCCAAAACATGAATACTTGACTGAAAAATAGCGACGCTGTCGAAATGTACGAAGAATGCTGGTACGGCACTAGCTACGTATTACTTGCAAAAAGATGTTGAGAAAAACAAAATGTAGCTAGTATTTTTATAATTCGTTTGAAGAAGATTTTTTCTAAATGAAGAATAAAAGAGGTTTATAATGCCAATATAACTTAAGCAAGTAAACTAAAGCCACAGTTTACCAGCTGACAGGATTTTCGAACACGTAGAGACATTGAAACATAAAATAAAAATTCTGTTACGGTAGTAGTTGAGGACAGATTTTGACAAAGACATCTGAAGAACTGTTTCGAAATAGGAATGAAAGAAATTATATTGTGCCTTGGAGCTAAACTAGTAAATTAAAGACGCAGCTAACGAGCTGACAGGATTTCCGCAAACGTATGAACGTATACACGTTAAAATTATTCGTTCAAATAATGTATTTCCAACTCTTCAAATAATACTAATAATAATTCTCTCTTTTTGGCAAAGGAATCAGTAATTATACAAATTATGGCGATGACTTCAAGAACGTTCTGGTGATGTAATATAATTCAATTTGCCCGACTCAGTAGCAAATAGTCTAACAGAAAACAAGAGCCTGGATGGAAACGTTTTTGCGAATCAGTTTGGTCTAGCCTGTTCTTAGTTTCGGTCCCCAGAAGCATGATAGGTCTAAACAGATATTCTTAGGCATTGACTACTGACATGATGATATGCTAGTCCGCTGATCTCCGAAAATGTAGAAACTTTTGAATACGAAATAAGAACGTAGCTATAACCTGATCCAACAGTGCTGTGGTCTATGATGCAAATGCATTACGTTACATTTTAGCAAGAAAAACTATTTTTTTTATTACTTTGAAATCAGGTTTCATATTTTTATATCAGGGTCATTTTTGAAAATAGTTTCTTTGGAACGATGCGACAAGCAAAATAATTTTTTGCAGAACGTTAAAAAAGGTAAATACAGAACGTTAGAAAGGGCATTGTTGAAAAAATGTTTTTATTTGATTTGAAGATTGGCTATAAAGTAGGCAGCTCCTTTAATAACTGCCAAAATTTGTATTTGAGATGCAAGAACCTTTGACCATACATCTTTGGATCTATTCTTTGGATATTCAAATTGGCCTGTTTATTCATTGGTTATTATTATAATTTTATTATCGAACCTTCCGAACAACTTTGAGAATTTTTTATTGAGATTTGTAAATAGACACAACGGGGATCGATCACCGACCTTTGGTTTAATGAACAGACGATCGACCACTAGGCTATAGCACCAATCGCTGTGAACTACTGTTTATTACTCCGTGATTGCCATTTTATTGCCTAATTATGTTTTCAATGGAATAAATTGGCTATTTGCGGTGAAGCCTATTGTTACAATTTTTGGCAAGAACAGCGCCTATATATATATATATGGATATATAATTGGGAAACTAAACGAACTTACCTGTAAGTGAAGTTTTATTGTAATTCTGTGAGTCATCGGCCGTGACCGGAGGAGCTAAACGAGATAGCGTGCCGCAGCGCATGCGAACCAGCCTTTAGAGCAAAGCAAATGGGTCAATGCCAAAGATTGTCTGGTCTGTGAAAGGCAACGGGAGGGAAAGAGAAATAATGTGAGGGAGGGCGTTCAGCTCCTCCGGTCACGGCCGATGACTCACAGAATTACAATCAAACTTCA
>WUAR02582689.1:0-11841 GCA_015164055.2 Chrysaora achlyos | reverse complement strand
TGTCCTGTTGGCCATTCCTGCAATTTGATATCCATAATCCCACCAAGACATAACTCTATCGGGAACACAAGCAACATCATTAAAATTAATCGGAAAATATCGTCCAGAATTCCGGACTGGAGATTTGAGTCAATACTTCCACACTTCGAGACTTACACAGTTTCAATTACTGAATCATAGTCTGAATACCCAACCCGAAGTTGAATACAAATATTGGGTTGTGGGACTTCGTCTTGTGGTCTGGTGCGCGATTTCTTGCGAACTGTCGGGAATTGATGGTTCTTTTTTGTGCACCCAGTATATAGTTTTACAAAATAGATTGTTATCTTATGTATTGTATTTTATTTAATTTTCTATATCATATCATTGTGTTGCCAATAGCTTATAAGCTAAATTATTTTGACGCATTAATAAATTTTTCGATTTGATTTATGCTACTTAAGCTATAGTGAAAATAAACATAGCTTAGCCATAATTTTCTAACGGTTCGTCAGTTGGAGATTCGTACGGTAGATTCATGATGAACGCAGCTCTTACCTCGAGTTTTCATCAGTATTTTGCCGCAGCCAAAAGTATGCCTCTCTGAAGTCATCCAGAATATTGCGACTACTGCAGAAAAGTACAGAAAAACATATTTTAAATGACAATACAATGTCAGCAGTAAGAAATCAACTATTAGAGTTAGTTTCGTTAACAAAAGCATGTTTGGTCTGTGACTTTAAACAGGTTCCCGCTATGACGTCATATATCTTCCTTCACACGGTCATAAATCAAAACGAGAATAAATGTCGGAATTTGTTGAAAACGCGTAAACAAAATCTTTAATTAGTACCAAAGATTGTCCATAAAATGCGAAAGGTGTAGGTGGACCTTCAAAATTATTATAAATAAATATGAAACTTAATTTCCAATATAATGTTAGAGTACTTCTCAAGCTTACCCATCATAATTTGTGGAAGCAAGGACAATTGAAGGACTGGAGTAAGCATTGCTTGTTACCCAAGTACAATGGATAGCGAACAGCATCAGCAACAGCAGTATCAGCATCACGATGCCGGTTCTCAAATGATTGCTCAGGGCTGGATCTCTCTTCTTGTGTTCACCAGCGTCCTCAGTTTCCAACGGGGCTTTCTCGTGCTGTTGCTGTTGCGGGAAAGTAGGAATTGTTAATTATAAAAGGTTGCACATTTTCAAAAGCTAAAACTTCAAAGTTGTCTATCAAATAAACTAACATCTTTACGATACGTCTTGGCAATAAATGACAACTTGGCATTGGCAAGCTCCTTATAACCCTCCCCCTCGAAAGGCCCAGTGGTAAACAACATTAAACAGCATGTTGAAATACTATACTAGGAAGCTCAATTTAAATATAACCTATAATTATCCAGAAGAAAAGAAGCTTAGGTGTGAAGTGACAGTCTAAACGGGAGTCAGAAGGCCTCAGAAGAAACAAGAGATGAATTATACGAACCATATCACTGAGGTCTTTGTCCTTTTCTCTTTCCTTGTCCTTCTTCTTGCGTTTAACCACCTCGTGGTCGGTTTTGCTGGAAGTAGGCCGGCGATCCTTATCAAAAATGGTCATACTCGCCAATGTGTCGCCGTCATCGACGTAATTATCCAAGGTTGAAGAGAAGGTGATTGCAGACAGAATGCAAACAACTGGAGTTAGCGTCAACATCAACCTTACCATCACACCAGCAAAATACACAGCTGACACAGCATACAGGACAACTAGGGGAAAAACAGATGTGCTTGATGTTTTAGATCATTTTCAGGCATTTCATTTAACATCTAAATACAGTACTAATTTAGTTATCGATGACACGAGATTTCAAAATAGGTGTGCGGATGATCCAAAATTCCGGATAATCGCCTACCCTTAACCCTACTAGAACTCGCCCAAACATGACATTACCTTAGGGCTACTAAGGCCATAAGCCCTAACTCTAACCTTACTAACCTCAACTAGCCCTAACCCCCACGCTAATAACCCTAACCCTGCTAGCCCTAACCCCAACCCTGCTATCCCTAACCCCAACCCTGGTGGCCCTAACCCCAACCCTGCTAGCCCTAACCCCAACCCTGCTAGCCCTAACCCCAACCCTACAAGCCCTAACCCTAACGCTACCAACCCTAACCCTAACCTTGACCCTAACCCAACGAGACCAGACCTTACCCTAACCCTTGTTTCGAACCGATTTTTGATTTGAAATCATATGCAAGGTTACTGAGGAAAGGCCGCCCACTAAAACGCCACTTTAGCCAAAAGCAGCTTGGGTGCATGGTTTAACATATAACGATCACATTAATAATTGAGATACTTACTGAAAACCCTTTCGTTGTTGATCTTTTTCACACAAATATAGACTCCATAGGGAAAGGCGCAGATGAGAACATGAAGATCGAAAAAGAACGACACCCAAGTAGTCGGTTGATGTTCTGATACCGAGGCTATGATTGGGATATGGATTTTTGCATACCTGGATGAAAGGGAGGATCAATCAAAACTCTGCAGCTAAAAGACATGAGACAAACTTTTGAATTCTCATTGACGATATTATGTATATTCAAATTAATAAGATGTACCCACCCAGTGTCAAATAGTGAATAGAATCTTCCACTCCATGGTGCAATGTATCCTAAAAAATTAACATTTATTTAACAAGGGTAACATTTATCTTTATTAGCAGCAAATGAGTGAATTAATTTTAGTCACATAATGTCCGTTACTGCGTAGCTAAAGAACCTTTCCATCACGAATAAGACCATTTCCACACGAATAAGACCATTTCTACACGAATAAGACCATTACCGTCACGAATAAGACATTTTCCGTTGAAAAACTGAAAAACAACAAGACTTTCTTCTGACAAGTGTGTTCCAAATTTCAGCATTCTTTCCTCTTGTATTCAATTTCTATGATCTTCCTTTATCTATGGGCTACAGCCATGGTAGCAAACCTCGACATTGACAAGGTATTACGCCCGAAAACGTCAAGATATATTTTGTTGCTGGTATTTGTCTACTTGCATCTTGCATCCTGCCTTCGCAATTTCGTGAATGTGGCATGACTGGAGATTGTAGTTTGCGCAAATGAAAATAATAATAAATAACAACGAAAATCGTCGGCAACATGGGCATACTTACCAAGATATGTTAGACCGACAACGGCTGAGAAAACCAAACCAGCGAAACCAATGATCGCAAAGTTGAAAAGGTGTTTGAACTCAGATCGAGTCATGTGGGCTTGCAAATACTTGATAAATGCGTATGCCTGAATCAGACAGAACACACCTAAGAATAAGTACAATTTGATTTTATTTAATAGGCAGATACGCTTGCTATCTTACTACTACTACTAAGGTGGAGCGCCAGCTCGATCCAATATGATGTAGTCCTTCCAAACATCACGGTCAAACATGACTATTCGTATCTCTGACGCTTCTTCGAGATTTACTATCTATACATCGATGCGTGGTATGGGTGTATGCTCTAACCACCAAGGGATCAGTGAATTGCTTTAGCCGAGGCAAATCTAAGCGATGCGACCATAGTCCTTTCTCTTGAGGTGATTAAACTTCAAAACATCAGCAATGGAAAGCCATGAAAAGTGATACGGAATAGTTCTCATTTTTGACTTTTTTTATCCAAACAGGTCTCGTAGACCAGTAAAACGTCTCATTTTCTTGAACATTCAGATGCAAAAAAAGGATAAATCCAATACCATGAAAAATGATCAGAAGTTAAGTAAGAGGAAGGCAACATAAACAGCGATTTAATACCTGCAGCAGCCATGTGTTCACTTGTTCTCACAGGCTGGAAGCCGACAAATGGAACTTGCATGGAGCAGAGCAATCCCACAATGAAAAACACACTATATGCTGCAAAGAAAACCAAATCGTTATGCCTTGTTAAGCTTTGCACTAGATGTAAAGAACACCTAGTGAGAGCAGATGTAATAATGATGGTATGGACTTGAATAGAGGACCTGCAACCCAAGTACTGTGTCAAACAACATGGTGAGAAAGAAAACTCATACAAATGACTTTGTCCTGTCGCACCATAGAGAAAGCATCTACACATACCTGTATAAATTCTATTTGAGTATCGTCCCATTAACAACAACGTAAAGACGTGAAGTGGGATGAGATTGATAATGAACACATAACCACCCCATGCAGACACCTAAAAAAGAATAATTTATAATTATATCAAATATAGACAATATAACCCAACAAGCCAAGATAAAATCAAGAACAGTTATATTAATCAAGAATTGAGAAGAAGAGATCATTAGGTCATCCGTGTAGAGAAAAATCCCAAGCAATAAGCAAGTATTATTTTTACAATGATAATAAGATTTCACATCAAAATTGGCTCAGTCACTTACCATATAGAAGTAAGAAAGTGCAGCACATGCTGCCCAAAAAACAGAGCCTTGTTTCACAGCTCTAAGCTGAGAATAAAACAGAGAATATCGGATTAAAATGATTCTATAGCTCACAAATTAAATTGCCACAAAGTGATTGTTTGGACTCAGATTGCACTGGGATAAGTGTGTATAAAAATATGGCATTCTCAGATACACAAAATGTTTCCTTAAGGCAAATGAAAGGTTTATTTAAAACACAGTACATATACTTCTAATTCCGTATTATTTGATCTTCCATTTCTATATTTTTTCTCTTGAATGCAACATATAAAAATCGGAACCAATTGAACATTATCAATAAAAAACATACCCAGAGGAAGTATGTGAATTGGAGGGCAAAAATCGCAATTCCCTCATTGTCATAAGAGCCGGCAACTGAGCGCGAAATGTAACCAGGAGCTAAAAAGACAATGGCACAATGATTAAAATAATCTGATATTAGTAGCCATTTGTGATAGAGTACTTTTGCAAATTTAAAAGCTGTTATGCTTTGCAAACTTTACATCATCGTCATCATCATCATCATCATCATCATTATTATCATTATTATTATCATCATCATCATCATCATCATCATCATCATCATCATCATCATTATTATTATTATTATTATTTATATCATCATCATCATCGCAAATGCACTGCCTAGTACAGGTATGGCAAATATAGTACTAAAACATAGTAAACTAGTACAATAACGGTTAACTAAAATAATGAACTCAAATGTAATGATCTAGAATGAACCAAATAAAACTATGGTGAAATCTAATCAAGGCTGACTTTGTTTGCCTACGGAAATAACTTGCCAATTAAAGAAATACAATTGTGTTAGCCGGCTTTCCTTGA
This sequence comes from Chrysaora achlyos, assembly GCA_015164055.2. NCBI lineage: Eukaryota > Metazoa > Cnidaria > Scyphozoa > Semaeostomeae > Pelagiidae > Chrysaora > Chrysaora achlyos. The sequence goes on along the minus strand of WUAR02582689.1, from coordinate 6,560 downwards.
GAGATTAAACAAGCCTTTTTGCAAGTGAACTTGTCTCATGTCAACCAGCATTTAACTATGGGAGCTCTATATATGCAATGTTGTCAACTAGTTGACTCAACATCTTAGCCAGTTCAGTACATCTTCAATTTAGTGAAACTGACCAGGTTGTCAATAAAAATACATACCAATTGCAATGAAGCAGGCAGCCATGAGGCCAGCTCTTTCATTCCAGAGCTCCTTTGTGAAGAAATATGTTGCTATAGCAGTAAGACCACTACAAGAAGAAAGGTTGCATTTGAATACAAATTGAAGATAGGTTAAGAATTGGGTCCATCAACATGCAATTTTATAAAAAACAGAAAGATAGAAGTACAGCTTCCTTAAATAACTGGATGAGCAGGGAAAGATAGCAAGCCAAGCCATTCCCGGGACAGGCTTTCAAGCTGCCTAACTATAATGAAACACATCCTGAATATGTCATTTACCTGAAAATTGGTGCAAGGAAAACACAAACATCTCTGATGTGCACAGTTAGGTGAAGAGTATTCATAATCCAATGTATAGCTCCGGCTGTTATCATCAAGCCAGGATATACCTAAAAAGCAGATGGTTTCAGAATCAGTGGGTCCCTGAAATGCATTTTAATCATGGCTAGTAAAAAAAATCCTTATCAACTGCACTTAGAACTAGGCATAAAAAAGCACATATTAGGAGCCCCTTCTGCCATCATCGTCATCATCATCAGTCGTGGGAACCTGGGCTCTTGACCGAAGTCTATGACAAAATTGAGTTCCATATACAGTTCTTTAGTTTGTCATAGTTGAGACCTGTTTCCTGCATCAAAAAAATTAACTAGTCTTGTGAAGTCCACTGGCATCAGCATATCACCACCAAATCATTTTATGATGGGATCTGAAAAAGCTCTACAACAATCAGACAATGCCAACAGCACTTTGCAGGACATTGCTGCTGACCCCCTTCTGTTCAAAATGCGGCAAATTTATCTAGGAAAATATTGTGAAAATTTAAATTGAATTTTCACTGGAATACACTTACAGTTCCACCAACGATTCTACCAAGGGGATACCAGGCTCTCTCATCAAACCAGTTCAAGAAGTTATAGAATCCATTTTCCACAAGGTAATGGGTAGATCTATAGTTAAACCTGGGAAAAATATAAAAAATAATATTTATCACTTTCTTTGATTACAGTTGACAAAAGGTCAGAAAGACTTGAATATCAATTTTCATGCAAAATAGTGGCAAGATTGTTAATGAGACTTTTGGCTGTCCAAAGCTTTTTGTGCAAGATTTGCTTTATTACAATCCTATGTTAATCATTGTCATTAATCAATTATCATTAAACCTTTGTGCAAATTTGGCCCTTTTACATTATCAAGTAAATTGCCACCAAAAAAACTCTTTTATAATCTTTTTAGATGCAAGACAGCTAAATAACATAAGGAAACATAAATACAAAGTGTTTGCTTAGCAGTGTTCCACAATATCAAGACTTTTGCACTTGACTAAGAGATTTTGAGTGATTGGTAGATTCAGAGATTTCAAAAAGCTTTCATGGTGCACTAAGATCCCGGTATGCAGCTTTGTTATACATTGTCAGCTAGATCTCCTCTGCACTCGCTGTGTTAAATACTGATGCCACACCCCTTTAGGCAACATTTGTCTGACCACACCCTTTGTAAAGTGTGCACTGTCAAACCACAAAATTATCTCAAGTGTGCGCTTGCCTAAAACTGCAGACTGGCTAAAGTCTTATGGGAATTTCGACTAATTTTAGCGCACAGGTGCTAACAATACATAGCAGACAATTTGGCACACCTGAGATCTTATAGAAAACATAACCTATCTGTAGTCTAGATGCCATCTATGGAAAGCCCCTACAGGTACCAACTTCCCCTCCCCTTTAGGCTTAGGTAGTTCAAGTATTTCACTCCACATTCCAAAGCATCAAGGACATTTATGCCATACAAACAAAGATTCCTCAAAATGCATGAATATAACCTACATTTTCATTCTTGAGCATTAAAACCTTTAAATGCTTTTTTCACTAAAAATGGTGGCCTTTTCTGGGCTGGGAATTCATATTTATCTGTCTTAGCAAAGCATTTAGGCCTTAGGGAAGTTTGACCTCAGCAAAGTAACCCTAGGCACGGTTATCACCGAATCAGAAAGGTGTAAAAAACTTTACTTTGAGAATTTTGTTCTTAAAACTAAAATATTTTATAAACTGATCATTTTCTTTGTCTTCTTACCATGGATCAAATTCGTGAATGATGCTCTCAAACCTCACGACAGCGAAAAGACGACTTGCAAATCCAACCAAACAAGCGGCCGCAAGGATAAAAAAAGAGAGTAGCGATTTGGCTCCAAAGAAGCTGCTTCTTCCATGCTTCAACTGGTGCTCTTTTAGTTCAGCATCGTTGTTTTCAATCGACTCCGACTCCATTTTGTTAGTTGGAAGTGAAACGTGCTATAGCTGCCATTTACCAACAGGAGTCGAAGAGTTCCGTCCCATGATTCATTTCGTGCTCAAAAACGTCATAGCGGGCAGACAAAAGCTCAAAGGAACGGATGAAAGGGGAAATATTATATTACGATGAAAAAAATAGCATAAAATATTTAATTATTTTACAAATAACAGTTATTTACTAGACTATGTATAGAAAAACATGCTGCTACCGAATATGAAGATGCCTTCTTTTTTAAAACAGAAATTTTATCAAATCCAGCCCTGTCGTTCGCTATTCTTACACTCTGAATTCAAGTCTGTTATGGTTCTGGGAAAATGGAAAATTGGTAATAATATCTTGCTTTTTGAAGGGGATGAGGTCATTGCTTGGAGGGGAGGGGGCTATGGAACAAAGAATATCTTTCTTTTCGATGTTCACATGTTTACATTAATATGCATTCATCAATGGAAGTTTATTAAGTTGCGATTTTTTTAAGAATTTGGAATCGAAATATACTAAATGAAATAGCAGTACCTTGAGTAGAAATGATGAACTTACGTTTCGGGTCTAGCCCTTCATCAGAGTGATTCGTCCTTTGAAATCGAGGCTGGAAGTCAAGCGCATGATGATCCACAGGGTACACAGGTACTTTCTTTTGGACTACGTGCTTGGTGCGGCTTCGTGTTCTTGTGAAGATGGCAGATACAGGTAAAATATTTGCAATTTTCGCGTCAAAATTAACTTTAGTTAACGATGAATGACATAGAAGCCTTCTTAGTTACACCAAAGTACTATCAGCTTAGTAACAGATATTCTTGTCTCAGTGTAAAAAAAGAATTCCTTTATTCCTTTAGCTATTAATTTGGCCTAGGCCAATGGTCCTTTCAGAAATCAAATTCATTTTAATTGCTTTTTCAATTTTTAACTCATGGATCTTTAGAGTAGATTAAGATAAAGTTGATCAGAATTTTCAACCTGGAAGATTTATAATTTATCAGGTAAAAAAGGAAAGAAGAAAAAGGGCAAGGGAAAGACTATCAATCTTTCTGAGTTTCTTTCTGGTGGAAGTGGAGGCACAGGAAGTTCTTTTGCCTCAAAAAAGACAATTGACATTGAAGAAAATGAACCAACAATAAATGATGGTAAGTAATTAGGTAAACAGAATCTTACCTTTTTCAGTTGGTGGTTTATGGTAACAATAGAGCAATGTATTTATTTTCTGTTTGTAAAAATTTTCTTTTCTTCTTTTTTTTTCCTTTTCTTTAATTTTACTTTATTCTTGTTTGCTTCTTTAGTTAGTTAATGTAACTGTCTTTTAAATCAAGTTAATTAGCCATGCTTATCTAACTGGGGCCCTTAGCTCGATAGCTCTTTCTGAGTTTTAAGGGTCCCAAGCAACTATAGCAAATTTTTAGTATTTTTAGATTTCTTAGCATGAATTCCAATAGCATAAAATATGATTATAATTGACTGTACTTGATATATTGTTATTATTCGTAAGTTATATAAAATCATGTATATTGTAATTAATTGCTTGTTGCTTGAATGAAAATTGAATTGAATTGAAAAATACAAACATGCATTGTCAAATTGATTTTGCAAAGTAGGAAAGGCACAAGCCCTTACTAAGAAACCTTATTCAGCTCAAAATATAAAGTTTTTATTTGTTGGTTCATTGAATCACAAAATTTTTATATATGTTGGTTCATAATATTTTTAACTTTTCTTGAGTTGCATTTTCTTCTTCTCTGCAATGATCAAAATAAGTTGATGAGAATGTTTGAATTTTAGATTGGGAAGAAGAGCCAAAGAAAGAGGTTTTTGATCTCAGCAGATTGCCGACTGCTCCTAGATCTTCAAGAAGTACCGTTGATGCAAAAGCACTTCCTACCCAGCCTCCTTATACTGCATTTCTGGGAAATCTAGCCTACGACGTTGAGGAAGAAGATATTCATGATTTCTTTGCTGAACTCCAGGTGACAAATTCTTACAGAGTCATTGGTTAATTGTTTAAAAAGAGGAATCCCTTTCTTTTCGAGTGTGCTCAATGCCATTTAAACAGAGGTTTTACCACGGTTGAAGAATGGAACTCATGGTCCATAGTCCTTACTCCAATCATCATGCATTATGCCATTGTCAGAGCTCTTAATTGCTTAATGGTGTAATACAGTGTTAACATCTGTAGACATATATAGTTACTAAAATCAACACACAGGAGCACCGCAAAACAACAGCCATGACCTTGCTGTTTTGTGGTGTTGTTGCCTGTGAATTCTAATCCATGTATTCAAAAGCATTCCAAGGATCCAATCTTTGTACCAATTTTGTTATTCTTTATAGTTACTAAGCAGCTCTTTTAACACAATAGATTCACATATTGGCATAGTTTGCAACATTTTCTGTTTGGATCACAGGTTGATAAAGAAATTTTCATTTTTAATAGCTAGAAAAGGTTCGATTGCCAAGGGAAAATGGACGCTTGAGAGGTTTCGGTTATGCTGAGTTCTGTGATGTTGAGTCTTTGGCCCAGGCAATAAAGCTGAATAATGAGGTAGACTGAATTGAAATTTATTATTAGTTTAGCTTAAGGATTTTTCTGGAAGCTTAAAAATGTACAGTTCATATTATTGTTGTTATTGAAGTCCGGTTTGCCGGTCATTAAAGGAAGACATCATCATCAGCAGAATGCCTGAATGGTGAAAACAGGAAAATTTGTTTGTTGTGGGGTCAATACGTAATCTAAACCTGTTGCAAAAAAGAGTGGGAGGATACTTCTGGCTCTTTAGAATTCCTGGATAAAGTCAAAAAAGAATCTTTTGGTGGAAAGATGAATGACTTTCATGAGACACCACTTAAATTTGCCCTTTCCAGTGGTTCCTATTGGTATCACACATAAACCCATACTTTGTTAAAAGAGCAAGTTTATGTGGCAATCACATCATATTTGAAATTTTTTAACTACAATATGAAAATGAATGCGATATGTGACACATTCATATTCATGATTATTTCTTTTATTTCTTTTATTTCAGTCTCTAAAAGGGAGAAATATGAGAGTAGACATTGCTGACCACTCAGGAGGCGGAGGTGTGTATATTCTGTCCTTTACTTGAATTAGATTAATGATAACATTCTCAGGCAATATATAAGCAGTTTAGAATTAATTAAGTTTAGCTAAGCAGCATATTATAACGTCTTGTTTGCAGATGGCCAAGGACGAGATGAGAGTAGAGAAGACAGATCTTCTGATTGGAGAAGAAGGGAAGCCCCGGGATTCTCAGGGGAACCAGAGAGGCGTACCTTTGACAGGTTTGTTGAAAGCAATATTTGATGATTGGGTCTTTCTTTGATATGAGCCTTTTTGCTTTCCTGAATACAAAGCAAGCCTCCAGTGTCCTGAATAGAGAAAATAACTAATGTTTCGACTGGCTCTTTATCGTTGTGTAGCTCTAGCCAAAGTTTGATTAAGCTAACCTAAGAAGTGAGGTTAGTAGAGTCATTATCAGAACTAAAGCATCAGTCACTTAATCTCGTGCCATCTTAAGGCTCTCATCTCTTTGCCTACGAAAACAACTTGGCAGCATCATCCGTTATCATTGGCTTGGTCATGTTTTCTTTTTAAGCATTGTAGGTAACAAAACGTTTCGTCTTTCACCCTTAGATCTTCAAGGGACGACATGGGCAGGGGCGATAGGAGAGACGATCGCGATCCAAGTGAAGCAGACAATGCGTCAACATGGCGACGGGGCAGTCCTCTGCAACCGGCTGCTCCAGATCAAGGCAGAAGCCAAGGAATGCGAAGTCAAGGCAGCCGGCCTCCAGGTGATTCCGAGGCCGACAATGCCTCTACCTGGCGCAAGAATCCTTCTGAATGGGCTGAGGAAAGTCAAAAACCCTTCGGGCGTGACAGCGAAAGGACGGGATATGATGGCGACAGAGGTGGATACGGCAGAGAAAGAGGTGGATTCGACCGAGAAAGAGGTGGATTCGACCGAGAAAGAGGTGGATTCGACCGAGAAAGAAGTGGATTCGACCGAGAAAGAGGTGGATTCGACCGAGAAAGAGGTAGGTTCGATAGAGACAGGACTGCAAACGATAAAGAATCTG
>WUAR02582578.1:0-11851 GCA_015164055.2 Chrysaora achlyos | reverse complement strand
TGTGAAATCATGAACTTCATTATGACGTATGATGATGAAACCACCTTTTGGACAAGACAGGGCATGTTCAATAGAGAACTCTTGCCGCAAACACAATTTGTTGGAAGATTTCCAATCTGTATCTGGTATCGCAAAAACAAACTATCAAAGAAAGCTTGTTTCTCAAGATAAAATGTATTCTTTTTGATTGGTAAAGCTGTCAAGCTTGAAGCTCCCACCTCAAGTGTCGCCTCTAGTGTTCGCAAGCGTATTGGATCTTTTATGTTGTTCTTAATCTCGTTAAGGATATCTTGATTTCTCAATCTCTTTTTCTTTTTAACACAGTTGGAAAGCGTCATTCTGTTTGTATGCAATTGAACCGTCAAAGCATGCTGCTTGCTTGTTAACTTTTTGCACCATGTCTTTGGTTATTCGTTTGGAATTGAGATATTCGATAGCACAGCCTTCTGAGGAAATAAATATACCCGGACCTCCAAGCTTTGCTGGTAGTGAAAAAAGACGTCTTTCCATATCATTGCATGTTTATCCATTAAGGATTGCTGGAAGCAGATCGTGGCGTATGGCATTTTCTTATGGTTTGAGCATGTTAGAAATGTCCGGTATGATTCTCGTGATGAATGTGTAACTGTGTCGCAGTCCATGTGTAAAGGCAGAATACGCTGTGTGCGGGGACATTCTTGTAATCCGCGCTAACTCCTTTATTTCTTCTATCCTGCCGTCCACCTTTTTCTTGACATATTCGAATTTGAAAGTCTCATTTCCAATACATGCAACCAGATGTTTGTTTCTAGCAGATGTTAAATAGTTCCGTCCGCTTTACCAAATATTGTTCTTTTGCAATTACTACACTTTTGGCGGGATATGGGTTGTAGCCAATGTAAGATCCGTATTGTTCAATGTTATTCCACCAGGATTTTAATCGCTGTACTTCCTGAACCGGTAAAATCATCAGCGAATGCCATTTTTTTTATCTATTTATTCGGATTTTTTGTTGCTTAGCAGTAACAACGGAAGTATTCCTAAAGCGTACGTCGGAATAGGAGCAGGATGACCTTGCGTCACACCTTCACTCAATGCTATTTCATAACCTCCAGTAATAAATTATCCCGCTTGCTTCGCATAACAATTACTGATAAAAGTTGCAAACACTGGATATTATTATTTTCATGTTATGAATGATAACCATCTGTTGATAGAATTAAATGCATTTTTAGCATCTGTTTGCATCACGCCATGGTTGTCTTCATTGTTAAATAGTTCAACAGCCGCGTGGATGGCGATTCCACACCCTGCTTTCTGTCCAGCACAGAGTTGTAAGTTTCAGAGGTGGTGGTTAATATATCTTTGCGTAACATTGACATTGCTGTTTTAAGTATGATTCTTCTTAGAACTTCACCAATTCCAATTGGCCTAACACCAGGATTTCTTGATAAGGGAATTTATCGGCATGCCATTAGTGCTTCAATGGATTCGGAATCTGATAATTCTTTAGGACATAGTTGTTGTGTCATTTCTGCGATGGCCTTTCGGAGGTTGTCAACTACTGTTCCATAAATTTGGCCTCCTATCTTTCTTCTCCATTCGACATTGAAAGAGGATACTCCAGCTGCTCCTTTGAGTTTTCAAAGCATCTTTTAATATGGTATCTTCATCTATGTTATCGTGAATGATAGGAGTCAAGTATTTTACTGGCCCTTCAAGCAGCAATTCGTCGTGCATTGGTCGTGCATCCGGGTGTTTTAGTTAAGCAGTTGTTGCAGCATGTCTAGTGTCAATGGTAAGATCTCTGGGTTTTCAGACTTTGAAAGTAAATGAATAGCCGCATTGATTTTTCCTTGCATCATTAACTTTTTGGAAGTCTTTGCTGTATCCGTATTATTTACATTCTTTTTCGTTTCTAATCGGCTCTGAATAATTCGACGTCTGCTAACAATTCCTTTATTTTCCATCTTGTCAAAAGGTTAACCTTCGTTTAAGCGTTTTGTTAGTCACTGCTGATTTCGCTTTGTAAGAAGTTTGCAGTAGCAGGTGATTTGGCATGACCATCAGACATTTTCAACTTATATGCCTCAAAGGGAATTTGGAGCACCATTGTTGAATGTATTTCGTCATTTCCCTGATTTAATCCTTGCCCGATTTTCCTTTTTGAAGTTGAAAAAGGTTGTCCTCCATACTGACATTTTTTCATATGCATCAGTCACAGATGTTTCTAGAAGGCATTGCGCATTCCCTTGATTGTCAGGAGAAAACGAAGACGAGATTAGTTGAATTGGCTGCTCAGAGATTATAGAACTCAAAGGCGTAACATTCGAAGCGAGCTTTAGTCATACTAGGAAAACAGCCTGTAAACATTCTTCAAACAGTTTAACGAATGTTGATGAATTTAAGTAAAAATAGATAAAGATTTATCAGAAAAAAGTGATTTCTAATTTTTGAAAAGAGAAAGACATTGGCATAACGCTAGTTACGACCGACTTCTTGGTTCGTACAAACTAAAAACTTGAGCAGAGGATTTTTCGCATAAACGAGCAATCGAAGATTTCAAACCAATCTCGTTTATTGATCACGGAGCAATTGACAAAGGTACATTCACATCTACCATCCTTGTAAGGATATTCTTAGATGTTAAACGGAGATCAACACTCAGTTAGTACAGAATTTAAAGTATTTATTGATAAGTTAAATGCATGTTTGTTGATTTCTATCTCTATTAATATATTTGTAGCCAAAGTGATTTAATGAAAACATTAATTGGCATATTTTTAACAATACATCTGGAACGAAAACACCATTTTGACATCATCAAATGCGAAGCAAAGCCGAAATAATGCTGGTTTTAAATGTTCCTAGCAAAAAGCGAGAAATTGAAAGAAACTCTTCAGCAATATACACTTACCTCACACAAGTATTGCACCAGCTTATTCAAAATGGCGGGACGGCCTGGGCAACGGAAGAAGGTACATGCAAATTAGAGAACCATTTCAGCAGCGAATCATAAGCGGGAAAATAAATTGGTACCAATCATAGCAAAATCTTTTGCAATGTTAAAAAAAACAATTAATTTTTGATAACCGTCATTATAATCGTTCTATTGTTAGTGTTTTGTTGGACAACAACGCATTGATTGTACTGCTGCAAGCCTTCTCGGAATCGACTTGCGAATTGTCCTTAAAAAATCACAATGAGTTTGTAGTCAAACTTCCTCAACTTGCTGGATCAAATCATTCTTGGTCGTTCGAGGACCTATTTGATCAAAATTTATTTTGCTTTTAATGAATTGCCAACCGTTTCGATGACATTAAGATCAGGACTCTGTGCAGGCAAGGGAAGGAAATTGATTCCCTGCTGCTGACAATAATTTTTGGTGATGCTGGCTCGATGTGGGGTGCACATTAACTTGCTGGAAGATATATGGCCTATCTTTATCAACATAGTTGGCTGAAATACTTTGGGAGAGGTTCTCTCGCAGCAAAGAGTCGATTTTGCGGCATCCAATTGCTGGTCCAAAGTCACCACCTTTCCGACGCCATTAGGCCCAAAGCACCCAAAAAACATGATGGAAAGTGCAAGAAAAATTGTGGCTGGAAAAATTATGGGTCTTCGTCCTCAGCTGTCATTCGCCATGCCCTGAGTGTTCTGGAATCATTTTTGATGCCAAAATGACATTTGTCAAAGAAAACTACATTATTCATATGTCACTTTCGTGCAAATACCTAACAGCGACTCTTTGTTTATAATTCAATTTTTGTATTTTTGCCATTGCTCCACTTGTGAAATTTAGAAAACGAATTAATTTTTGTTTCCTATTGCCAAAAATGGCGTCACCTAATTTGTTCATATTTCCCCTCTAAAATCATCACTTTACAAGCTGTATAGCCCTAGCTGTGGCGATTTGAATGTTGGCCTAATCAAAACATTTTGTGGTGGTATCGCCATTTTGAATAAGATGGTGCAATGCTTATATGAGGTAAGTGTACTAGTGAAAGCAAGAAGCTTCCAGAATAAGGAAGCAAAAATGACGATCAAGAATCAGCTAGAGCTGATAGAGAGATTGAAGTCGAAGGCCAACGACTGGAAAATTTAAAAAGGATGGCACTGCTTGTTGTAGGAATGACACAAACAAAAAGTCAAGGAAGATTTGCAGAAAGATTTAAAACGAGAAACGGAAAAAGTGAATAAAAATACCAAGCGTTTGAAATTTCTTAGATCAATCTTTATTTACTTAAATATCCTGTGGAGAAATATAGATGTGAGAGAAAACAACACAGATTTGCATTATGAAGATCAAGATACCCAGCATGGTATGGATAACCTAAGGTATAAATTGTCATCTTCAATTACTGTTGTAAAAAAGAGAGCCAGAAAAATTATGACAGAAATTGAAATATTGAAGTAAATGGAGTTGCATATGGAGAAAATTGCAGAGCTCATTAGGTTTTAGAGTGAATTCACACTTGAAAAGTTTGATAGAAAGGAATGCAGTTATTGAGAAAAAAACTTGGCTTTCTGAAAGAAGAAAGAAGAACTATTGGAGAAAATTACGAGGAGAAAAAGCGATCTCTCGAGAGAAAAGACAGCTCTTTCAGAACACATAAGATCCGTTCGTGAGGAAATGAAATCTTTTAATAAAAACGAAAGCTTTGAAAGAAGACAAAAACTTTGGAGGAAAAAAGAGCCGCTCAATTTGCAAGCTACAAAGAGATTGGTGCCATTTGCCAAGAGTTGAAAAAGAATGTGCTGCTCAAGATTGGGATTTTGAAAAGCACATCGAAAAAACCAAGAATTAGAATCAAAATTGACCTAGTTAGTGTGAATCAAGAAAGATTCAGAGTGCCAAAGAAAAGAAGAAATGCCTTAGGTTCGATGAACCTACAAATTATACTTAATTTTTGCGTTCTGAATTTGAATGCTTTGATTAAAATAGATATTTTTAAAAGAGGCAATAAATAGTGATACAATCTTAAAGATAAAAAGATCTGAATTGATCGAACAAAACACTGAAATTGAATACCACATCAAGACGCTAAAATGAGCAATGGTCATTTTTCAAAAGAAGATGAAATAGAAAAACTTACATCAGATCTTCCAGATAATAGAAATGCATGCAAATAGCCTCCTGGCACTCGAGCTTGGATAACTCACAGGCTATCATGAGAGTTTAAAGGAGGAACTCACAAAAAAGCAAGAGCAACATACGTAACAAGAGCTAGATAGTAAGAAACGTTGTGAAACTAATTGCAGGCTCTAGTCTTGATGGAAAAATATGTTAGAAGATTCTTTTTGGCAGTGTTAATTTAAAAAGATTGCTGGTGCAATTTGAAATATATATGTTGAATTCTTTTTTTCTCTTCTTTAATGCTGTTAATTACTTCATCTTTCGTTAATGAAGAAGTCAATAAAAAAGAAAGACTTTGCTTTCCTTTAATCATTTTCAAACTACAACAAAGTGTTTTGATATGATAAGATGATGGCTTTATTGAATCAGTCAGGCGATGGTCGTAGATTTTCGTTTGGTGTAGATCTAATTTTTCTCACAAAGAATATTTTCTCCTCCAACTACCCTATCATTCTACTAGCAGGTATTGAGTAGCCCCACACCTCATGCCAATATCCTGCTCACCCCATTTTGTGTTGCCTTCCGTATCCACTACGCACTGCAGCTTCAGTTAACCTACTTTTACCTTCATAACTTTACTTCTTATGAAACATTTTGCCAACTTTATATACTGTTTCACCAACATCTGGGTTGTACGCCATCTTAGACGCTAGAAACAGTTAGTGGAGCTACTATCTCGTTGCTCAATTGTTGTCTCTTATAACATTTCTTCCATTCCAGAACGACAGAAAGTGAGAATATTGTAAATACATGAAAGTAATAACTTACCAAAGTAAATTTTTGAAGGATAACATTTGAGGATTAACTCTCTTGTGACAGCGGGGCTGCTAGAACGACGAGTAAATTTCAGAAATCAAGCCGTAAGAAATTAAATCGACGTCACAAATGAAAAATAAATGCGACATAACAATAGAGTAACGTCACATGAAATTAAACTAGGAAAATTATTACCAGTCATTCTTCAAACAGTTTAATAAATGTTGGTGTATTTGAGCAAAAGTGGACGAAGATTAATAAGCAAAATTGATTTCTGGTCTTTTACACATAGACATTTATGTAACGCTGACTACGACCGACTCTTTCGTTCCTAAAAAGAAGAAACGTAAGCTAGAGATCCTTCGTAAAAGCAATCAATCGAAGATATGAAACAAACCTCTTCAATGATCACGTTGCGATTGACAAAGGTACATTCACATCTGGTATAGTGATCAGAATATTTTAGATGCTCAACAGAGATCAGCACACTGTTAATACAGACTTTAATGAATAAATTGATTAATCAAATTCATAAAATCAATCCCATCTACAAAATTGTTTCGGTAGCGATTCAATGAAAAAAATATATTGACATGTTTTTCTCCAATACTTCTGAAAAAGAAACAATATTCCGACATCATCATATACGAAGAAAAGCCGCACAACTGCTGGGATCAAAAGTTTATAAAACTTTTGAGGAAGAAATGAGCCTCGCACAGCAAGTAACAAAAACCTTGATGCCAGCTGCAAAATGTAGATGTTTTAGAAAAGGATGTGCTAAGTTTAGAAAAGGATGTGGTGCTCTAGATTGCCATTCTAAAAACACATCGACAAAACCAAGAAATAGAAGCAAAATTGACCAAGTTAATGTGAAACAAAAAAAGATTCAGAGTGGCATGAAAATAAGTGATACCTAGGTTGTATGAACGTACAAGTTATTGTTCAGTAGAATGTTTGCGTTCTGAAGACGAATGCTTTGATCGAAGTCGATCTTTTTGGAAAGAGGCAATAAAACGTGGTACAATCTTAAAGTTGAAAAGATCTGAATTGATCGAACAAAACACTGAAATTCGATTCTGCATCAAAGCAATAAAGGATATGGTGATTGAGACGAGCAATGTTGAGTTTTCAAAGGGTGATGAAATAGAAAAACTTTCATCAGATCGTCATGAGAATAGAAGTGCACAAAAATAGCTACTTAGCAATTGAGCTTTGATAAATCACAAGCTATCAGGAGAGTTTGATGGAGGAATTCACAAAAGAATAACAGAAAAACACGCGACAAAAGCTAGATAATAAGAAACTTAGAAAAATTATTTGCAGCCTCTAATCTCGATAGAGAAACAGTTTTTGAAGGTTCTTTTATGCTGCGTTAATTTAGAAAAGTTGGATGATGCAGTATAAAATATCTATGTTGAATTTTTCTCTAACTTTTTAATTAACTTTTTTTTGTTCTGCTTTAGTGCTGTTAATTACGTCATCCATTTTTGATGAAAGGATCGATAAAAAATAGACTTTTCTTTCTTTTTATAATTTGAAACTATAACAAAGCGTATGACAAAATGATGTCTTTATTACCTCAGATAGGTGATTGTCAGGCAAGTGTTCAATTGTTTCTATCCATCTCATATTTTGTTTGTTTTTGTCGTAATTTATTGTTTTCTTCTTACCCCTCCCATTGTCTACCCGTTTTTTTAGATGTATGATGCAGACCAACACTGTATTCTCAGGTTACCATCTATGCATACCACACCACCTATGTAATGCACACCAGCCACTGTAATAACCCCGTCTAGGTTATTGTTTATTAAAGCAACCATTGTCGCAATATAGTATAAATATCCAAACTGCTTACTATTCCATTTATTCAGATGTTTGTTTAGCTTCCTTATACCAATCCTTGGTTATGTCGCTTATCTTATGCGACCTCATAGCTGCCTGAGGTTGTTTTGCATTTTTAAATTGCAATCCTACATAGGTTCCCCTTTCAGCGGGTCAGGGACGCCCTTTGTAAGTTTTGAGTTTATTAATGCGTCTCAGGGGCTGCTTGCCTCGAACCAGTTTCGACAGTGTATTGCCATTTCAAAGCTCAACGTTGACAAGTTTGTATGCGCTCGCCGTACTGCACCAGTCCGTTATTAGGCACCCGGATAAAGGTGTTTTGTTTTATTTTATTTTTTTAAGTTATTTTTATATAATCCTGCAAGCTTCCTGTTTCGGAAAGTAACCCTAGCCGTGTTGTTAATGTGGGGTGTACCATGGGATACTTGTTAAATCGTTGGCATGATATCTATGGATTATTACATTGATTTTGCTTTGCTGTGGCTATTTTATTTAGTTGCCTGCGGCGGCGGACCGGGCCGGGCCGTTTTTGCATCATTTGTTGTTCAGAACAGCGTAACAATTAGTGGACCTCGGTGCCAATTTCCTATGAATTGCTTTGCAAGCGGGCATTATTGCTGGTCTGCTTGCTGTGGTTACTCCCTTAATTTTTTGTTTACATTGCGTGTGATGTTAAAATATTCTACTCATTGTGATGGTGATTGTTTTTTCCAAGGTTCATTTATGGTTTAGGGCGCACGTCTCGGGGGTCCCTCAAAGTCTTTCTCTCGTAATGATTTATCTGCTTATCAAAAGCCAGGGTTAATTGACAGATAGCTAAAGCAGGAACTCTATCAAGAGTATAGTTATTAAGCGCTTCGGGGTTATACAGAAGCCCACACCAGGCATTACCAGTATCATCATCAATCTCTTTCAAGTGGGCTTATAAACACACGAGCTGATAGTAAAATTATTGCATATTTAGGCCTGCCATTTGGCTCACAACAATGATTTAAATAAAATATATATATATATATATCTACAAGGGTTGAGATAATGATATTTACAGTAATATACAGCATAGCTGATAATCATGTTAGATACCCAACCTGCTGTCTGTATGTTTTGCATAGCCTACAGTTGCAATTCTCGCCTTTCCTACATCTAGTCAGTTAAAAAAAAGAAATGTGCTTGCTTGGCTCCCTGCATTCGGTAAAAGTTGACCAACGTCTGTTTCAAAGGAAATGTGGAGTCTCAATTCCTCAAGGTCATTGTATTTACTTTTAGACGTTGTGACCATTGTCTTAACTAAATTGTAACTAATAATCCGCTCAAAGACAATATCCTCATAAAAGGTGGTTGTAGGCTAGGCTCTGTTTCATAAACTTCTGTCATAAGCAGCGGTAGATTCTTTAGGTGGACGGATACTAATTTCCTTTGCTCAAGCAAGGACTCAAAATATCTTTCATCGTCTTTATATACAAAACGTGATTCATTCTATAACTCAAGGATCTGTCTTAGAACATCGAAACACGTTGGTAGTAGCCAAAATGAGATAAGACAAAAGCTTGCATTACCCGATTGCATTACCCGCTGGTCTGTTATATACTTGGGGTGATCCAGTCATCGGGAACAATAAGCGTGAGATGCTCTGATGGCAAAATGTGACCTTAAAGGGCTTACCATTTGCTCCCTGCTCACTCTCAGAAAAAAAATTACTTAGTTACATAGTGAATATAATACACTGCTACAAAACATTTTTTCTTGAGTTGGCACCTCTTTCTGTCTTTGGTCTGCAACCCAATTTTCACCAAGCTTGGGGATTTCAAGCAATTTAATTCTCAGAAACACAGCTTATCCGCCAGCATTCAGCATTTTCTCCATAACTTAACTTTAGCAAGGTTGCTTAATTTCATTGCAGGTTGGAACTCTCTGGATAGTCGTTTCCAGGTTCGAGAGGGTTTGGAAGTCCCTTTGGCTTGGTTGATTCGGAAAAGCTTGAACTGCAAGTTCCAAAGGTAAATCTGGGAAGAACTAGACGGGTACTCCTCTTCTGGGCCTTTAGAATATGTGGAAAGAGGCTTCAGCTCCTGTCCTTAGTCCTTAACAAGGCTTCCTCCCTTACTTCCTTCTACTTGTGTGGGTCAACAGTTTGTGTTTCTGTGGAGGAAATTTGGCTATTTCAGTGTCAAAGACCATAGATGAAAAAGTTACGCAGGCAACAAGTTTAAACAAAGTAACAATCTCCTTTTCGTGACTGTGGGTGAGAAATTAGTAGTAAGTGCAATAGTTAATCAGTTCAAATTGTTGATGTAATTGTCCTAGGTAAGTTTTAATTGAAATTAAACACTTTTTCAAGGTAACACAGTCTATCCTTAAAATTAACTTACCAAAGTAAATTGATGAAGGTTAACATTTGAGGATTCGGTTAACTCTCTTGTGACAGCGGAGGAACTAAAACGACGAGTAAAATAAAGTCTGAAATCAGGCTGTAACAAATTAAATCCACGTCACAAATGAAAAATAAATGTGACGTAACAATCGAATTACCGCCACATTATATTGATAAAGCTTTAATCAAGCTAGGCAAAGAGTTTGTAATCATTCTCAAAACAGTTTAATGTATGTTGGTGTATTTGAGTCAAAGTGGATAAAGATTTGTCAGCAAAAATTATTTCTTTTCTTTTAGACGAAGACATCGGCGTTAGGTTAGTTACTAACGACTTCTTCATTCGTAATAACGAACAATTCCAGCAGGAGATCATTTGTAAAAACGAAGAATCGAAGATTTCAAATAAACCATCTTTGATGATTACAGTGCGATTGACAAATGTACTTTTAAAGCTAACATATTTATAAGGATATTTTCAAAAGCTAAAAAGATATCCAAACTGTGTTACCACAGATTTTAATTAATCAATTGACTAGTTAAATGCATGTTTGAACATTTCTAACTACATGTATCTTTTTGTAGCCTTAGATATCTAATTCAAATCATTTTTTGACACTTTCTTGAACACTTCCAAAAATGAAACAGCTAACGACATCATGCGATACAAAGCAAAGCAAAAAACATGCTTGGTTCAAAGATTTGCGGCAAGATGTATTCCCTTATACCAATCTTTGGTTATGTCGCTTATCTTTTGCGACCTCATGGCTGCCTGGTAGTTGCATTACTCTGTCTTTCTCTTTGGGCCGAATCACATGAACATATAGTTTAGTAAGATTTATCAGATTAAACATTTCTTACAAGAAAAGGAAAAGGTAACCTATACTTAATTTCTTAATAGTTGGTCCCATCAAAACAAGAGGAAAACATATATATATACTCAAATGAAATGAGATTCATGAGCTTTGAACAACTGCGAATACAGGCCGCCAAGGCTAAGCACAGTGCACGTCCAAATTTAAAGTTACACAATCTACTCAGCATTTCCAACAAAAGATGGTTTTCCACTTTGTAACCCTTGTTTCAAAATCTACAAAACTGTCAATTTCTTTTATTGCAGAAAACAGACATTTGGAATAATGGGGATTAATATTCTAATACGGGTTAATCACACACTAGGCGATTTTTTCCAGTCCGATGTCGGTAAGTTTACTAGTGAATTTTGGGTAACATCATATCCGGTGTTGTTTAATCTCATTGGTTTAGGTTTAATGCCTCGTGAGGAAGATCATTGTGTGGTAATTTTAGATACCCAAGTGCGTACCTGTGGGAGTGAACCTTTTCAAATAAACATGTTGCACAGTGGCGCTGTAGTGTACAAACGAGTTATTCGGTGCTGGCAGATTTTTGTTTGTCTTCAAATTCATCGGTGAGATCTTTCCTTTTTGCAACTTGCTCTTTTTGTTTAAATTTACATTGGGTTCAACTAGAAATTTTCAGTCGGTATTAAACTCTCTTTGAAGTAAAATGTATTTTTAAAGAAATAGTAAAAAAACAATGCAAATAATACATGGAAGATTGCTTGTGAAATATTTTGTGAATGGGTTCAAGTAAATGGCAATTGACTCGACCAAAAGGTGTACAATATCCATAGACATAGAGAATTGCCTCTTGAATGGGTTTACATCACGAATGATGCCATGCCTAATATTGTTAGATATTGAAGTGAAGTAATATGGCTTTCATCGTTAGCTTCACTCATCTTGTTG
>WUAR02582467.1:0-11852 GCA_015164055.2 Chrysaora achlyos | reverse complement strand
CTGGCTACTTCATTGCACTGTTTAGTGCAGTGGAGTAGTCAACTGGCTTGTTGTCCAGAAGGTCACTGGTTCGAATCTCAGTCAAGGCAATTATTACAATTGTGGTAGCCCACTTATGATGAATATATATCATGTGTCAGCATATGTCCAGTTCGCTTTCTTTCATACTTACTATAATTAAAATATTCACGCAATCCGTTGTGTGCTTGGATTTCAATAATGAATTGAACTAAAATGGTAGTTTCAGGATAATTATTCACTCTGTTGATAGCTGGTCTGCCTTCCCTCTAATGACCTCTTTCTTCTGTTTCAGTTTGAGGGTGAATTTAGACATGGCCAAACTGGTTTATTCGTGGATGGTAGGAAGAGATGACAAAATTCCAGGCACCGTTGTGAGGAGTAGCACGATCCCAGAAGAGCTTGGCAGGATCAATTACTTGCTATCTGATAAAACTGGAACCCTTACGCAAAACGAAATGGTAATGTATCAAGTGTCATACTTGCACTTATAGAAAACCGGTCTTAAATCGGAAGGGTTCATGTTACTGGGGGCTCAAATTGAGAGATGGACCATCATCATCATCATCAGTTGGAGCTAGCTCGGTTAGAATTAGCAGTACAACGCCACGTTTTCATCACGATCCATCATCATTCTAAGGAGGTTGATTGCATCGGCCCTGGTGTCTTCGCAGAGTTGGTCAATGTAATTTTTGTAAGGACGCCCAGCACGTTGGTAACCATGACGTGGGCCCTAGAGGAGTAACTCGCTAGAAAGTTCTTGTTTAGCTCTGAAGCAGTGTCCTACGACAATGATGAGTAGTTTGATATGAAATATATCATATTTACCACAATCATCCTAGATAGGGTTTTGCAATAAAGGGGTATTTTGTTATTGAAATGGAGAGGGAGAGGGAGTCTTGTAAGACGGGGTCTTACACTAGAGAGAGTATTCCAGCATCGACTATGCTGTATAAACTTTGCATCCAAGGTGAAGACATAAGTGCTTAAATCGCTTTTGTGGGGCCCAAATGTTCTAAGATTGGGTTCTATCTATAAATACTGCCCCTTAAAGTTTTCCATAAAGGGGCATTTCTTTGCTAGCTTTGTCTTCTCATTCGAATTTTAATAAGATTAACAAGAAAAGAAGGAAGATATTTATCATATAGGAGGATATTTTATCCTTCTCTTTCCTGTCAATCCTTTCTATACAAAATACCTACAACGCTTGTTTGGTTTCTTGTTAGGTATTCAAAAGATTGCATCTTGGAACGGTATCGTTTGGCACCGATTCAATGGATGAGGTAAATAAACCAAATCATTCCATCATTTTGTGTCTTCTTAATTTCGTTCTCCATTTTAACATGCTTTGCTGTCAAATTGCTCTCAATTTTCGTGCAGGTGAGAGCCTACATCAGAACAATTTACGACCAGCCAGCAGACTCTACTGCTGCTAAGAAGACTGGGTCTAAGGTATGATGTCATTTCTACTATACTAATAAACTTCTAGGTTCTTGGGTTGCATGGGTTGGGTAGGGCCCGAAAACGACCCTATGGGCCCCCGATATGTAAATAAATAGCGTCTGGATTTTGTAACCTTAGCATGATGACCTTGACCGTAACCTTGATCTTGACCTTAACCTCGACCTTGACCTTGACTATGACCTTGACCATGACCTTTAAATAATAATTACTCTATATGGTAGCCAATCTGATCTCTGCTTCTCTTCAATTATCCAATTTTCATTTGTTGCTGTTGTTTAGATAAGGAGAAATGTTGTGACAAGAGTACAGGAAGCTGTGAAGGCGCTTTCTCTGTGTCATAATGTGACACCTGTTGCGGAGGAGCAGCTTGGAAATCCGACTATTGTGAATGGAGATATTGAAATGGCTGGCAAAGCTGGTGATGCTGAAGTGAATTACCAGGCTGCCAGTCCAGATGAGGTGAATTGATTCGTTAGTTTTCCTCAATTTAACAATATAAAAACGACAATTTGTTCAACAATGTTGAGCGTCGATAAATCTTTTAGTTAAGGCCTTATAGATGGCTTCTACTATAGCACTTAATACAAAAGTCTAATTGCTTTTAGGTTGCTCTTGTAAAATGGACAGAAAATGTTGGCCTAACTCTCATTCATCGTGATTTGAATTCCATGCAACTGAGAACATCCAGTGGACGGATTCAAAATTATAAAATTTTACAAACATTTCCTTTCACATCAGAAACAAAGCGAATGGGAATTGTCATACAGGTAAATCACCAGACCTTCAATTAAACTCTCTTTTATCCTCAATATTTGAATTTAAGATATGCTAGTTGGATTAATTAATTTGTTAGTGATCTAGAACATTTATGAAAATCTAAGACTACATTACTTGTGCATCTCAAATTTGTTGGAAGTAAAGAAAAACAAATTTTAAATTATAACACACCGTGTTGGGTTTGTGTGATTTCTTCGTAAGGCGTTTATAGGTGCAAAGCTACATAGTTTGGTTCCGATTGTGTAAAGAAAATAATGTTTTATTTTGCATTAAAGGAAGAGAAAACTGGTGAAATAATTTTCTACATGAAAGGTGCAGACACAGTAATGAGCAGTCGTGTTCAGTATAATGATTGGCTGGAAGAAGAGGTATCAACTATTCCATCTAATTATTTCTTCTTATATAAAATATACCTTCACCTTGTTGACGACCTTTGCCGACCTTAACCCTTGACCTTGACCTTGACCTTGACCTGAACATTTTACACTGACCTTGAACGTGACCTTAATCTTACCATGACCTTGATTTTTATCAATAACTTTTTCTATGCTTCTATTTTTACCTTTGTTTCCGGTTTCTGACTATTAACACATTTTCTTGTCATTTTCTTGACATTACAAACCAAACAAACATATATTTCTAACACACTTATTGTTGTCTTTGTGTGTGCCATTTTTAGATGACTAAACAGTTTTGATATTTCTTTTCACAGTGTGGAAACATGGCACGCGAAGGACTACGAACACTTGTTGTTGCAAAGAAAGTCATCTCGCAAGACCAATATGCAGATTTTGAGGTGTGCTCCTTCGCCATTAATTTTCTTTACTTGCTGTACAAAACTAATGTGTTGTGAGCATCATCATAAGCACCAGCACCGTAAAAATGTGCTCAAAAAATTTAAGTCTTTCTTGATTTTTAAGAATTCTGATTTCTGAAAGGCAGTCATAAGAAAACATGCATTCAGAAAACATTTAAATGAGAAAATTTATCCGACCATTCCTCTTTGTAAAGATTAATTAATCATAAAGGAATAATATTTAATGAATATACTTTTATCTTTTTTAGTATCGGTATTCACAAGCAAAATTGGCTATTGATGACAGAAATGGAAAGGTATGTACGTAAATGTTGGTGCAATTTAATAGTAGCCTATTTCAACAAAATTTTATCCAGTTGTTCATATATATGTATAATAAAAGAGCTTCACCGTATCTATAAGTCCACAGTTTGAAATTTAATGATTTTTCAGGAACACTTCTTCTTTAATTGGTTGCAATCTTCTAGGTTCTCGCTGTACAAGAGAGTCTTGAATATGATCTTGAGCTCCTCTGCTTAACTGGTGTTGAAGATAAATTGCAAGCTGATGTACGGCCTACTCTGGAGTTACTTCGAAATGCAGGCATTAAGGTTGGTTGTTCTTTTCTCTCTCATACAAAACGTTAAAGTTGAGCTTTTTTGAAGTTAGCATATACGGACAGAGCTTTGATAGCTGGGAAGGTTAAGGCTATAACTGGGAAAAACTGATGACGTCGTAGCAGGAACGTGCTGCTAAACTGTTCCTATTGTATAAATAGCGAAAAATTCAAATTTTTGTATGTTTTTTAAATCTGGAACTTTCTTTTTTTCAAAGATCTGGATGCTGACAGGCGATAAAATGGAGACTGCCATCTGTATTGCGCAGAGTTCAAGACTGGTTTCAAAGACCCAAAGTATTTATTCGTTCAAACCGGTTAGTAATTTTGCCTGGTATATCACAAAACCCGGTATTTTTTACCGGTTTTTGGTATAACCGTTAAAGCTAGTTAGATGAATTGGAAAAAATATTAGGTAAAACTTTTGATGGTGAATAACAATTAACGTGCGTAATCAAAGATTTAAAAGTGTGTATTCCATCCTCTGTTAAAACCTGTTATAGTAAATGAGAGTTACATCAAATGAAATGATAGCTTAGATTAGCACTAGGCTATTTAGTGGTCCCTAAGTGCCTGTGTCAACATTTAGTTATTGTGAATTTTAGTCCAATAGTGTATTAGTCTTTTTTTTCTTTTTTAGGTGAGTAATAGATCCGAGGCCCATCTTGAATTAAACTCGTTCAGAAGAAAAGGAGACCATGCACTCGTAATCAAAGGAGATTCTCTCGATGTGAGCACAATCATTTCTAATCCTCAAAGTCGTTATTATATACGAATATGTGAACTTCAACCTCCATTCTTGTTGATTTTCTAACATATTGTGTCCTATCGACACAGCAGAAACTGTGGATGCATGCGCGAAAAATTACAACTTTGAAATGCTTCTGCTCCAAGCAACTTTCTTTAAATAAAGCAACAAATGATATATTCTTTTTTAGGTAGTAAACATGTCTCAAAAGGCTTGCCTATTCAAGCATGAGCTTAACTCAGATAGCTTGATGACGTCATTTTTATGCAATCTGTGCTCTGTCTGTCCCATCTAGGTGATCTTACGACATTATGAGCATGAGTTTATGGAGCTGGCTGTCCAATGTCCTGCCGTCGTAGTTTGCCGATGCACGCCCACGCAGAAGGCCGAGATCGTTCGCCTTCTCATGGTCCACACCGGGAAACGGACATGCGCCATTGGAGATGGAGGAAATGACGTCAGTATGATTCAAATGGCTGACGCTGGTGTTGGTATCGTTGGAAAGGTTTGTGATGACGATGAAGTATTATTAGTATTTTATTCATTATTATCCACGCCAGTTTCTAGATTTCCAGTCTTCTTATATTTAAATATCAGAACCAGGTGGTAAATGTATTAAATTTAAAATGGACCTATCACTTTTTGGAATTACGTCATAACAGGAACTTAATCAAAGGCACAGACCATCGTGTAAGTAATAATTCTATTATATCTTCAGAATCGAGCCTCGGATTTACATGTGGTTCTTGGGTGCCTTTTGACCATTGATGTACTATTCGAATCTTTAAATTTCTAAGCTAGTGCCAGGCGTTTTCCCACGCCCTTCTTTGTTTTATAGTTTGGTCTGTGACTTCAGACAGGTCCCTGCTATAACATCAAAATTTCCTTCCTTCACACGGCCATAACTCAAAAAGAACATAAGATGTTAAAGTTTTGTAAACGTCATCCTGACTTACTGTCAAAGCTCTTTCCATAAATGTAAACTCCCAAAAGGTGGTAGGTCCACTTTTAGCAGCAAGATAGGATAAAGGAATATTGAACTAATATTAAAATGAATTCCTTGGTTTCCAGGAGGGCAAACAAGCATCCTTGGCTGCCGATTTCTCAATCACTCAATTTAGCCATCTTGGAAGATTATTACTGTGGCATGGAAGAAACAGGTCATCGTCTTTATTGGTTATTATTATTATCATGGTAAAGAATCCACCCTTTAGACATGCATAAAATTTGGATGTAACAAACTACAATGTGAAGAAGGAAAAAGAGAACCCACTGAACCGACCAACACACTGTAGGTTTGTTGGATCCTTAGCAGTATGCTTGTGATGAAGACGATAATAAAATAAATAAACACAAACACTGCGAAACGACAAAACAATACATTGAATTGAACTACTGATAAATTCTCAATAATTCATCCTATTAGGACTGCTAATGGCTAAAATATACAACAACATAAACACTGGATGGCTTCCCTTGCGGTATCAATTTGACCAATCAGATAATTCAATTGAATTTCGTTTACAGCTATAAAAGGTCTGCGTCACTCAGCCAATTTGTCATTCACAGGGGATTGATAATATCAGTTATGCAGGTATTAACCACTTTGCAATATCAGTCTATATTTAATAAGGGGATAGGTATTATCAACTTCATTCTCTGGTTAATACGTAAGATGATTGGTTCTCAGTCGAAGACCATCTTACGGGTAGGGACGGGCCTGACTTCTATCCTTGGTCCAAGAACCACCTACCTTCAATGTTAGCCTTGTTGGCGAGTAGTTAGCAGATAGACACTGAATGCAGGAAAGTTGTTTCTTGTTTCGCTTATTGTAATCCCAGATAACTTCTGCAATGGTCTTATGGTCAGTTAGAGAGAATATTGGTAGTTCGACGAGATTTTCAGCTGCGAAAATTAAGCTTTTGTGACGTCACAATGACGTCAAGACCACACCTAATCGGAAGATTTAACTGTTAGATATGTTAGCATACAGTAAAATATATTTTATCTATATCAATTGATAATGATTTATTGACCACTGTTTACCTTTTAATTTATCTTACCAACTCTTGTTTCAGGCTGTTTTTTCTTTGACATTCTTCTTCATATCAGTTTCATTGTACCAAGGATTCTTAATGGTTGGGTAGGTCACTCCAGTATTTGTATCTTTCGAATCTAATGACGAATCTAAATGACGAATCTAATGACGAATCTAATGACGAATCGAATGACGAATCGAATGACGAATCGAATGACGAATCTAATCTTTCGAATCTAATGACGATTAAGAAGGAAGCGATGTTTTTATGCTTAGATGGTGTTAATTTTCTAGTTTGAAAACGACAAAGCATATGTTTTTGATTTTGAAGATATTGCTGGAAACTGTGAACTATAGGGAAAACACTAAAGGACGCATATAAAGATATTGATGCCAGACACAAGATTATTATAACGTTTTCTTCCAATTTTAAGAAAAAAACACGTCTCTGATTATGTAGCTAAGAATGGTACACAGACTGCTTTTGAGAATTTTGATATTCTAAATTTCTCTGAAAGTGTGCTTATTTATCCTGTGATGTTTATTCGCAGATACGCAACTGTTTATACAATGGGTCCTGTTTTTTCATTGGTTCTTGATGAGGATGTTAGTGATGAAATCGCCTTGAGATACCCAGAATTATACAAAGATTTGGTCAAGGTAGGAATTAATCTATTTTCTCTACGGTCAGCTTTCATTAGGTTGCATCTGTACAAGTGTCTCTTTTTGTTGATATCAGTCATAAGATATCATCTTAACAGCAAATATATATCATATTATTTTCTTCTTTAGGGTCGCATATTGTCTTTCAAAACGTTCTTTCTTTGGCTTCTCATTAGCATTTATCAAGGTATGGAGTTCGGTTTTAATCAATCATCATAATAATCAGTTTACGACTTTCAGAGATCCATAACATGAAGATTGTCAAAAAGGCATTTCTGTGATAAATTGATAGGTGCATTGCAGACTAGAGTACGTTCGCCATGAACGGGACACCCTGAAGTTCTAGCAATTTTGCGACCGCGTCGTTTAAAATTAAAGTAAAATCAAAACATTGCTTGACAACGCCTAAAAGCCCGCGAAAATTGTTTTCCGACGCCATATGTGCCTAAATCAAATATTTTTGTTGTTTTTTCGTGTCTTCGTTGTTATTAAAGCCTTTTTTCAAAGTGACACACCTGAATTGAATTGTAAGTATTCGCCATTCGCCAAGGTAAACAAGACAACATATTTGAGTGATGTTTATACCATATGTGGGGAAATATTTTGACAGTAGGTAGGTTTCTTGGGACACTTTGCAGTGCCTGCAAATTATCATTTACTAAAAGTGTCCCGTTCATGGCGAACGTACTCTATCTCTTATTACAAACAAAGCAAGACAATCACGTGAAACTCTTTTGTTTATTTATGCCTCAAGGACGTCATTGTTACCCCATTTTTTGTTACCCTCGATAAATTCAATAGACTCGTTAAAAAGGGGAGCAAAAACTCGTTGATCTTTAGGAACAGAGAATTTGTGCTCACTAAATAAATCATCGATCGTCTTCCGGATGTTTCCAACAACTTCTAGTTTTAACGTGCAGAGAACACGGAGCCAGAGAAAGACGTTGATGTGTTGACTATCATTTTTCTAACTAAATAACTAAGGTTACATACATTCTTAAATAACGAAATGAAAAGCTATAATTAGTGAATGCAAATAAATGTTGACAAATGAAAGGAAAAGGCAAGGCTGATGCGTGGAGAAAGTACAATGATGAAGGATACCTGACGTAGTGTACGCAGTGTGATTGCAGCGAATGACGTTGGGTATGAAGCGAAGAGAAAACGTTTGAATGAAAGGAAGGAAGAAACTAGGGTGAGAGAGAGAGAAGAAGGCCTAAATTTACAATATTTAATTCACTACAAATCTATTTTCCATCAATTCCAGGTGGAATAATCATGTTTGGCGCCTTATTGCTGTTCGAAGATGACTTCATCCACATCGTATCAATATCTTTCACATCACTTATTCTAACTGAGTTGCTGATGGTTGCCTTGACGGTGAGAACATGGCATTGGTTAATGGCTGTTGCCGAGGTGTGCTCATTAACCATCTACATCACATCCGTTATTGTACTGCGAAAATATTTCGGTAAGCATGTTCAATTTTCGGTATAATTCAGCTTTTCCAGAAACAGTCGCAAATATTTTTTCGCTTTTCCGTGAAGATTCTCCAATAATTCAAAAACGGAAGAGCCACCAGAAGCAAGAAAACAATAACTTGTCTCCATTAATTCTTTCACCCCTATGGGGGCATTCTTTCACCCCGATGGGGGGCATGTTGTTCACTCATAGCCAACTTGGAATTGTATCTTTAAAGAGGAAGTGTAGTGTTTTTTCAAAATTTTAGGAAAGCATGCTTTAGGTTTTCTAATGAAATGGCCGAAACCCCCTTTGAAATTGGTGCAACCGTTGAGGAGATATAAGCGAAAATGTAATTAGCCCGCCATCTCCCACCCTCGAACGAGTCGTTTTCCTCCCATGCACCGCCTGACGTCACTAGATGTACAATTTGGACATGTCTTAGAATAACTTTTTAAACAACCTATCAAATTTTGAAAAATCACTACACTTCCTCTTTAAAGCAAGGCATCGCAGTTAAGAAGCCCCTTTTACCAGAAATATTACATGATTATTACAAAAAACTTTTAGCCTAAGACGTTTTGGCGTAAATTAACAAATTTCTAATCAGGCATTCGAAAAAGCTTTATCTTACATTGACCAGACAAAACGGCCGAAATTGTGAATTTTGTTCCATTTTTGAGAGGGTCATATCTCATCGAAAAGGTAAATTAGCATCTCCTAAACGCCACAATTCCTAACTACAAAAATTGCTAAAGAAATTACAGAATAAAGACAACAAGATCAAACTCTTTCGAGTCATGTAAACTGCCCAATACTTGCTCTATACGCCCATTGCAATATCTCGTCTTAATATATCACTGGTTCTTATCGATTGCAATATTTCTTCTTAATATATCACTGGTTCTTATCGATTGCAATATCTCTTGTTAATATACCACTGGTTCTTATTACAGATGAGGTATTCTTTACATCTGGTGCGTTTTATTGGAAAGTCACCGTGATCACGTTGGTAAGCTGCTTGCCTCTTTATATTTTGAAATTCTTGCGAAAGACATTTGCCCCGCCAAGCTATTCAAAACTATCATGAGGCCTAATTGCTTACAAGCAATATAATCAAGGAACAGTAGCAATGGGTTGCCCCGTTGGTAATTTAAATCCCCATTAACTGAGATTTAATAATGAAGATTTTATTAGAATTTTAGATCGTTATATCTTGTCGTATTTAAGTATATACGTAAAAATTAAACTTGCAAGATATTTATTTGTTAAACGAATATTAATCAAGAGATAATTTCAGTTGAACACAAACCTTACAGAGAAGGGAGTTACTCTCGGTGCTCATGTGTAGGTACCGAGAACTGTATGGATAGATGCTAGACAATAAATATTGTTTCTTGGATTCTAATGTGCTCTGTGGAGCCCAAAGTTCTCATGAAACGTTAGGTAAATTCTCAACTTGTTGTCTTGCCACCATGTTAACAATTGATCTGACAGATTCAAACAGTTAGATTTATTTTTGTTGCTGAAACTTCATAACTGAAGAGAAAGCCATATTTCGTTGTATAAACATCAGCCCTCCCCAGCTTAATAAAGGGTGAAAATTGCCGAAAACTCTAAAGGCAATTATTTCAAATTTCTTCGAATAATATGTTATGTTTGAAGAATCTATTGTAGCTGTTATTTGTCTTATTTTGTCAATTATCTCATTTTATCTATTATTTATTGCACCTAATTGAGATTTAATTGGGTTTAACCTGATCTATTAAAAACAAATCAAGTAAAAGATATAAGAAGTAATGCCTTGCTGTTTTAGGAAATGCACCATAATTCCTATTATTGTAAAATGGTGACTTAAATTGCGTATCAATAAACAATGCGAAATCTATTTACGTTGTCTTGTTGAAGATGAAGTTAGACACTTATTTTGGAGCAAAGAAGCACCATAATTCCACAAAACATTCAGCTCAACCATCTAATATCCATAAAACTAATGTCTTCTTTCTGTTAAAAAACTCATTACAGTTAAAACAAAATGAAGAAATAAATAAATATTATAATACAGTATATATATAGTGCATACAGTATTTCTTACAACAAATTCAGTATATGCAATGAGTTTGAATTAGCGTCTGTCAAATTAAGTTTTTAATTCAACCTTTATCCTTGAAATCCCAACCGAATTTGCTAGAAGCTACACATTTCTGACAATCGCTAGAGTGACGTCAAATAAACATTTTGATGACGTCATAGCGGCGTGACGTCATTCACGAAATTCTGGAAAGTCTTCGCTGTCGGACTGATGGGGGCAAGTGGGGCACTGATGAAGGGGTACCAATGCTTCAAGTCGATGCTACCTGGGAAGCCGATTGACCCTGTGGCGATGATGACTTTTGCTACGCAATCTTACGTTATATCCTCTTTCTTTGATAGCATAATAACGATCGTCAAATCGAGCATTTCTTGCGCTGTACTCAGCTCGTTTGGAGAGTCTGAATTTCTCTTCTGCGTCTGGATCATCCCTAGAAATACAAAATTAAATTGAATCAGTAAGCAGTATCAGGTCAGGTCAGGTCAGGTCAGGTCAAGTCAGGTCAGGTCAAGTAAGGTCAGGTCAAGTAAGGTCAGGTCAGGTCAGGTTAGGTCAGGTCAGGTTAGGTCACTCCCGTAACCTGTTTGACCTTGGGGCACTTTGATGACACCACTCGTTTCTTCCATAGCCCGCTATCTCTCGCTTCCCTCGCGCACTAACAGTATGGGAAACTTTTAACAGAAAATACCTTTATATAGAGCTCAAACTGCCTACTAAACTCATAAAATTTCAAAGCGCGTTGTTTACATTCACTAAGTACCTGATTTATTACATAAGGATATGTAAAAATTCCATGTTACGGATAGTTACTGTATGTGTCATATTTATTTTCGCATTCGTAAACTACTGGTAAAAATCAAATGGAGATAGACTTACATGTTTTCCCAACACCATAAACAGATATTGGCAATTATGAACAAAGACACCGGAATGATAACGGATAAAGTTACAACTGTCAAAACAGATACCTGGAAGAAATTGCAAGATTTTGACATTTTATATTCACCTCATGAAAAATATTGTTGAATCAGGCCGCATTGTTAACACTATTGGGAAATAATGCGAGAATGGCCCAGTGGTGAGCAAGTCGGACTGGCAATCAACAAGTTGTGGGTTCGATTCCCACCCAGGTCAAACTCGCCGTGAAAGAGTGAGGAGAGTCGCCAGCTCTCTGTAATT
>WUAR02582356.1:0-11856 GCA_015164055.2 Chrysaora achlyos | reverse complement strand
ATCAGGCTGGTTCCGTAACTCTAGGCCATCATATGCGGGTTATTACTGTATACTGTGTTTTTAAGATATTATTTGTTTGTTTGCAAGCAGGCAAAGATTCTTACAGGCAAAAACGAAGGATTTTTTGTTGTTGTGGTTTACCGGTTGGTAACAAATTTTATTTAGACTCAATGTATGAAACCAATCTTCTTGAACATGAGAACCCTTTTCAAAACCACTGACTTGAATGAGGGGTGATCGTGGAACACACATAGACATACATCCTTCTACTGACAAAAGTGTGACAATAGGTGCAAATAGCCAATCACCTACTCTATATGCTGCTCATGTGATGCAATCTCACCTTGGTTCTTCCTTGTCTAAATCAACTTTGGCAAATACTGTAAGCAATTCCTGTGAAGAAGAGATTAAAATTAGTAATGACGATGATTTTGAGAATGAGAATAACGTGATGCCAGAGGAAATGTTTTGTACACAACAGTTTTCTTCAGCTCTTTTTCAAATTGGAAAATTATAAAAATTTAAAGATACTTTCTGTGCTTGAAGCCACAGAAAATACAATTCATAAAAAAATAGAACAAAAATTAAAAATGTGCACTGGGGATAAATTTAACATAGGTGATTCAGTGCCTATCAAAAACCCAGATTGAAATTCGAGATTCTTCCAGGTGGCATGTATAAGCTTCAACTTCCTGACGGTTGCAATATCTATCAAAAAGATCTATTTGAGAGTGAAATTGCGCTTTTCAAGCGTAAAAAGGGCACAGTTGAATCTTCATCTGATATCAAATCTTCCTCTTGTACTGATAAAAAGGCTATGCTTGATCAAATTTCTGACTTTGGTTTGCAAATCAGACGAATGATTTGTAGAAATGAGCGCAAGAGAACAGCTGTAAAGTTCGGGAACTACACCTATCTGTTTTCAAAATATTTTGATGTACTTGACAGTGGTGTGCTTGCTGAGCTTTACAAAGAAAGTGACCCTGACAAGCAAAGTGAAATGTACGAATGTTTAACAAAAGAGCTTGATGAGCTACAAAACATTAATTTCCCTTTCTTTTTATATGGGTCAGTTGCATGGGAACGTTGAAGGATATTTTGGGTAAGCGAAAAATTGTTGTTGTTTTGGAAAAGGACAGTGGCCACCAGTGTGTGGATTGCTTTCAAGATGTCCAAACAATTTGCCGCCATCCTTGTTGCCAGCAAATGGCCCTAAGCTTTGCAGAATGCTGTGGTGTTAAATCTAAATTACCTTCAGCTAAAAAACCTGGTAATCTGTCAAAGTTTGCTAAGGTGCGTTAACACAAGCCAGCATCAAAAAAAGACGAGAAAGTTAATATGGCCAAGAAAAGGAGAATATCAGAGAATCAAATTCCTTCTGAAACTAAAATTCCTCTCCCTGTCAGAATTTACCAGAAGTTCGAAATCTCGTGCAGTTTTATCAGATTCTCTTCAAAATCTACATCAAGACACCTTGATGAAGTGCTCCCACCTTTTAAAGAATCAAGCAATCCAATATGACTATGAAGTAAAAATTTCTAGCAAACATGAATTACAATGATTAATTTGTTTAAAAAAAATCTTACTCTACTTTTTAAATGTCACATTTATTGACTATCCAAACCAATTCGAGAGTCACATAACTTCCACAGCCTACAACTTCTGTGGAAAACAAATCAGAGTAGAGTTGCAAGGCAGCGCCACAATGTGTGGAATGTGTATTTAAACAATTTGTTTGGGGAACACATCGTAGTGCCTAGTATTACGAATGATATTGTTGACAAAATATGGCTTCAGAAAGTCCTCAATCAGGATATCAGCAGTAACCTCGAACGTTTTAGATCCGTCCACAGAGACTATAATCTTGATGTTTACTAAGCTCAGGAAAAAGAGTTGGCTTTGGCTATTTCCAGCTAACTACTTCCTTAAGCTTGTTCTTCAGCGGAGTTAAAGCAGATAATGTTAAAAAAGACCACAAGGCTTTGTACAAAAGTCTTATGGAAGTCTTGGGTATCAAAGAGAATGACAAAGTCTCAATGGCTAGCCCTTCTTCTCATCATTACCTGTGCTTCATGTTTCTTACGGAGCAATTTCTTGTCATGGATAGCCTTGAAAGGTTAAAGGCATATCAAACTTTTGATGCCCTCTTCTATCTGTGGAAGTTATCATTCGGTAATGACTCTGGGCTATATCAATTTGACAGTAGTCAAATTGTTATTTCTGATGAGGAGCACAAAACTTGCAAGCAAGGATCATATACAGTTTTTGAAATTTTCAAGGATAAATCTGCAATAGAAGGTGGCAGACAGGTTTCAAAATGTTTTGCACATATCCATGCCCGTGATCTGAGATCTCTGAAGGGTAATGCACATGTGAACGACAGCATCATTGCTGCAGTTTGCATGGCAATAAATCAGACCCATCCGGACATTCATTGTGTTGACTCCCTTTTAATAAAGCAGATAGCCAAACTTCCTAATCACAAATTTAGGAGAAATTTTCAAATGTTTCCTGGCCAGAAAAGGGGTTTCCTTCTCCCAGTAAACACTGATGATCATTGGTGGGTTCTGGCTGCTGATATTGAAAACGGCAACTACACTGTTTTGGACTCACTTTATGTCAATCACCTACTCAAATCGCAAATATTTTGCAATATTTATCTTGCAATGGTTACCCTGCAGCAAAAAATCTCTCAATGAGGCATGTTTCTGTGCCAAGTCAAGGGCAGGACACAAATCAATGGGGCTTGTTTTTAATTAGATTTCTTGTTAGCCAGGCAAATAGTGTTCCAGCAACATTCACAATTTATGACATGGATCATGCCTGTGAGATGGTGGCTTGGCACATTGTCGGCCATGATAAAGCACAGCTTGCAAGTGCTTCATTATGGCAAGGTAAGATTCTCATTTCCGTTTTTCATCCTATATTTGCTATATTGCTCTTCATTTTAAAAGGACCCTGCATTTTTTTATATTAATTATTTTGCTACTGATATGAATACTCCAAATTTGAAGAAAAAAATTTCCTTTACATGTACTAGTGTGATGATTGGTACTAATATAATATTCCCAGATGACAACAGCGACCAGCAACTGCGCCAATATTTGCAAAGATTCCATCCTGATGAATTGGAAATAGATGTAAGTATAAGTATTGTTAAATGATTTTAGATAATTTGATGGTCTAACCCTAACCCTAACCCTAACCCTAACCCTAACCCTAACCCTAACCCTAACCCTAACCCATTCCCTTTCTAAGAAACACGAATCTAGGAACTGACTTTGGAGAACTGACTCTGGGAATCTTAAAAAATGAAAAGAAAAACAACGGAAAATCATCAGGATCAAGATATGCAGAAGATATAAAACAATTTGCAATATCATTACATTATTATAGTCCCAGGGCATATATGTTTGTAAGAAAAGCTCTTCATCTTCCTCATCCTTGTACTTTGAGATCATGGTCCAGAAATGTTGAATGTGAACCTGGATTTTTATCAAATGTTCTTGATTCTCTGTCTGCAAGAGCAAAAGCAGGAGAAAATGATTGTGTCTTATTGTTAGATGAAATGGCCATTAAGAAAGAAACCATCTGGGATGAAAAATTGAAGAAATTTGCAGGTACCTGTGACTATGGATCCATCAAAGCAGAAGAGCCAAATTCTACTGCATAAAATGCCTTATTCCTAATGGCAGTAAGCTTAAAAAAGCCATGGAGCTATCGAATTGGTTATTTCCTGACCAATAAAATGAGCTCAGATGCCTTAAAACAACTTGTTATAAATTGTATCAATCTTCTTACAGAAGCTGGAATTGATGTATATGCAGTGACAATTGATGGTTGTACTAAAAACCTAGCTGTTGCAAAGAAATTTGGATGTGATCTCTCCAAATTCAATGGCAGCTTTCCTCATCCATCAAGGCCTGACCAGAAAATTTATATTGTTTTGGAGATATGGGTATTTTTAAAGACAGCAATGGTAACTTCATTCAGTGGTCATACATAGTAAATCTGGTTGAACTACAAAAAAAAATATTTTGCATTTAGGAAATAAGCTGAGAGCACAACATATTAAATGGCAAAATCATAAGATGAAGGCAAAAGTAGCAGCACAAACATTATTTTTTTCTGTTGCAGCAGCAATAACCTATCTCAGGGGATTAAAGCTCTCAAATTTCAAAAATAGTAAACCTACTACTGCTTTTATACTTATCATAAACAATCTATTTGATGTTTTCAATTCAAAAAGTAAATATAGAAAGGTGAAGGAAGCTCCATTGAGAATGTAGAATTTTTTAGAAATCAAAAGCTATGTCACTCAATCATTAGATTATTTGAGAACACTTACAGATGCTTCTGGAAAGAAAATTATCGATGCTCCAAGGAAGTTAAGTGTATTGTAATACTTAACATGAATATAGAAAAACAATTTGGAAAAGTTAGGTGTTTTTTTGTCTGCTTTGTAACACTGATACTAATCTAGCAAGCCTGATTTCAATCTATACCTTCTGTGTTTAGCTCTCTCTGGAAAAATTCATATCTCTCCTGCTGGGTTCAATCTGATTTGCCCCAAAGGTTTAAAAAGCAATCTATTTTCTTTGCGAAGGACTGGCAAGCAATATTCGTTATATCATTACTTTTGGGGATATCTTGAGTACTGTATCTTGGGTATCTCAAGAATTTTTAGGGATACCATGGTTTTCGTGGGGGGTGGCATCCCTGAGTTCTGTTGAGGATGTAAAGTATAGTGTGGGGATATATTTGAGTACCCTGGGGGATGTGCAGAACTTTGGGGAGAAGATTGTGCTAATCAAACAAAATCACTCAAACAGCTCAGCATAATTAGCTCATGAAAATGGATGAACATGAGAACAAAATGATTCAAAAAGCATAGTTATGGCGTTTGGATAGTAAAATTAATTATAATGTATCCCAAGAAGGGTACAATAGACAGAGAACCTTGATAATATCCAACAACATTTGTCCTACTATCCTATCTTAATATTATTTAATACTTATATTATACACCAACTATTGCTGAAATCACTTATTAATGGCAATTCACAACTACGCAAAAGAATTGGGCATTACATATAGGGCTAATGAACATAAACAGGTGAATCGAAAAAACCCTCATAGAGAAACTTTTGGTCTACTCTAAAAAGTAAATAATAACGTTGTCAATTTGAGCAATTTACAATTTAGTTGTCACATCAATCTTCTTCGTAAGGGTATTTAATTAATTGAAACACCACAGCCTACCCCTATACACCCCTATAGAATAATAGCTGGATATGCTGTTATGAATTTCAAACGCAAAATAGCAGTGTAGTATTCACTATATTGTCAATATTTTCCTCAATTTTTATACAAGTAAAATGCAAGTCAAAAAAATTATTTTTGTATTACAAGATATTCATTTTCAGTTAGTATCCAAGTGCATCTGCTTTTCTTTGGTCACGCAGAATACAAGTAATTTAGCAAATTATTATTTTTGTAGTAGCTTGTATTATACAAATTAAATGAAATTGAATTGAATTGAGACTGGTTGTACAAATATCGTATCCAAGCATGACATTGGATCTGTGAAATTAATACCCAAGCATGGAGATCAAAGCATCTATATATCAAAACGTGATTATCTGAATGGGTGATAATGCTGTACTGTGATTATTATTATGTTTTCTATACAAAATTTAATGATTTTTGAATAGAATCAAACAAAACAGCTAATCAATTTTCAAAATATATTCTGTACTGTACACTCCAACTTTCAAGAAAAAAATTGTTTCCCAAGGTCAAGAATTAATCGGTTCAAAATGTTCCAAGCTGCACCATATTTTCATGTTTAACACTTAAGAACCTGTTTGTTAGTATTTCACTTTATGTCTCTTGGATAAGTTATTATGTTTTCTCAAAATGTTTATGTGATATTACTTTACTGTATGTTATGGGCATCTAGAAGAACTCGAAAAATATTATATTTTTTGGAAATTTTTAACCGGAGGCTGACCACATTCTTAATTTGTTTCATTTATTTTTTCATTCAAACCTCTGTGTTCCAATTAAAAATTTTCTCACGATAAAAGAAATAATAATTCAAATCATTGAAAAGCTCAAATATTGCATAGTATGTTGTTTTGCGAAATGGTGTTTCGTGAGGACATAAGAAGAACATAACTCTTCCAATTAGATATTTGCATATCTATGATTAAAGAATAGAATGGAATCTAATTATTCAGAAAGTGTGTCATAAATTCGATTGAGAATTGCCACTATTTCTTGATATAAATTAAATAACGAAGCATCAAGACTAACAATCCAGTTGAAGTTATGGCTGCCTTGCATTGCTCAGATTTATGTGAGGATGATCAACGATCAGTAGAGTAATCAATTCCTGAAGTCCCTTCTGACTGTAAATTGGAAGAAATTCCTAGTACATTTAAAGATTTTTAATAGCCTCGGATTCGCTATGAGCGTATTAGGTATCTTTATTTGTTGAGCTGGTTTAAAGTTAATAAACTCAGGAACGTAGGAACAGGGGGAGGGGGCATCGAGGCACGTGCCCCCTCAAGATTTTCCAATAAACGAAAAAGTGCCCATTTTGCTAACAAAGTGCCCCTTTATTCAAATATTTGCAATAAAATAATGGCAGTTGTATGGGCAAAATAGTTTTTGATTTTCCCTTAAAAAATTTTTAATAAATACTCGTATGGTTATGTTCTGATGTGAAAACAATCAACCATTGGAATCTTGAAATATTTTCTGCTGAATATCACATTATTTGCTTTTGAGTGCATGCATATTCAAGAGCTCCTCTAAAGTGGTATTCAAGTGACATGCCACCCCCACCTCCAAGTGTAAGAAGCTTCCTACGTCCTTGGATAAAATAGAACACTCAATATTCAATAGGAGAATCGTTAGGGCGATATAGGGTAAACAATTATTCATGCTATAAAATCCTTTTTAATTCGATTGAAGCAAGCTAGAAATTAAAAGAAAATGAGAAATCTCATTAGCATTCTGTAAACATACTTGGAAAATGACTGTGACTATATGACTGTAATTATGTCTGCAAAGTTCGTTTAAAGACATCAAAGTTTAAGTTACCAAAGAAAATTAATTTCAGAACCTTTAAAGCACAAATTAAAAGCTTATGATTATTATCAATTTGGATACATCAAATGTTTCTACAATATGATATTAACTTACAGTAACTTTTCACTCAAGGTTAAGGAGAAACTTTGAGTTCGATGATACTAAAGTAAAACGATCATGGACATGGAAAATGCCTGTTTTGGAACTTTGGAAATAGCGACGGACAAATTCGAAAGCAAAAAAGTCAGCCAAAGAATGCTAGGGAGAGCTATTAAACAAGTCTTCCCATTAATAAAGCCACTTCATGATAGAGGCCCATATAGCTACTATGGTATGAAAATGAAAGAAACTGAAAAATTACTAGACATACCCTTTTTTCCTTGAAGAAGAAGACATGCCTGAAGATACTTTGAGCAAAAAAGATGCCACAGTTGCAGCTGCACCGGAATTGCAGTCAGTTGCTTGTCAGGCCATAGAAGAATTTCCATTAGACTTTCCGCGCAATATTTTTGATACATTATCAAACAACACATTTTTGGATAGAAGCATGCTGTATTCTCTGCCAGAAGGAGAAATTATTTTAGGTGATGGAACTTTTTCAAGGGTAGTAAATATGGCATATAAAAAAGTTCTTGTTGCTGTCAAAGAACTAAAAAAAAACTCTCCATTACACGCTAAAATCCCTGAGGGATCCCTTATTCAGAGAGGCAAAGGTAATGAGCAATCTTAATGCTCATCAAGGGATTCCAGTGTTTTATGGCATCATTTGCAACTCAAGACCATTGTCTTGTCATGCAATTGTGCACACCACATAACAAAAGCTTAACGCTTGTGAAACTTATACAAGACAACACTGAGAATATAAGCAATCTTGATATATTTACCATAGTGACCAAGCTTGCAGACACACTACAAGATGTTCCTGGAAACCGTTTTTACGCACAATGACCTCAAAAGTGATATTGTTGTACTGATAAAATCAAATGTTTCAAAGACAAAAAAGCGCGTATATACCCATAATAATCGATTTTGGTGAGGCAACAAAGGAAACTGTTGAAGCTAGAAGGACATACAGACTCTTCCATTCCCATATCGAGCCTGCTGTCCTCATGTGCAGTCTCTGGAAAAAGTGACGTTTTTTCCCTTGGTGTTATCCTAAAGAGTGTTTCAGCCAAAATAAAATCACCACCTGTCCAGAAAAGGCTTCTACGAACAAATCAGATGTGCTCAATTCCGAAGCACAGAAAAGATGCCAAAGCCATAGCTGGAGAGTTAAAAGGCCTTTTGAAGAATTTTAAATGGAAATAAATAAAGGATTTTAACTGATCTACTTCAAATCTTAATACATTAAAAACCTTTTTTATTTATGTAAGAGCTTGGCTTTAAAAAGAATGGAAAATCGGTGGATATTAAAAGAATCGACCTGCAGTTTTGCAGCTATTTGAGTCAAAAAGGTTTGGCGACTTTTTTTACGCTGCAAAAGAATATAAGCTTCAGATGATGAACTGACCACCATTTTGAGTGAAACACCTATTCTGGCACTAAAGAGAAACAGAAATATCAGGGACATGCTGGTGCACACCAAAATTTGTTAGTAAAAGAACCTTGAACATTTGTATATAATATATGAATTATACTAACAATTACAATAAATTTTATTGTTGTTTTATTTTTTCACCCTGGTCTTATGGCGCGAACCTCTTCAAATTTATAATACTATTCCACACCAGTTATCATGTTTCACAATTTCTTCTTATTATCATATCTTATCTTTTTATACGATAATACCCATTGCTGGGTATTGGGGGGCCGGTTATTATATAGCTTTCTGTTGTTAAACCCCCGAAACGCTGATCACAGGTAACAGCTATTCCACGAATAACTTCACTTCTCCAATTTGGAAAACATGGACAGAATCAGATGGGAGTGGTTGGCAAAAATTTTATGAACAAAGTCAAAAAATAAGACCAAATAGGCATAGGTTTCAGAACTTGTTGCATGTTCTGAAAATGTTGGCATACCATCCATTTACTCCAGGACAACTGCCTGTCTAGCTACAGTCGCAATCCAATGACAATCGTCCATATTAATTTGCCTTCAAATTATTTTCCTACTGTCCCAGCTTCATACCATCTCAATCGTGAATATTTAATTACCTTCAAATTATTTTCCAAGGGTCCAAGCTTTATACAATCTCAATCGTAAATATCTATTAGCTTTCAAATTATTTTCTAGTGTCTCACTTTCATTTTTTAACATTATCATCATCATTTTTTTTATACACATCACAAGCTACATAGGCCAAGAAGGCCCTTAACCAATTTATTACATTGATGGAGCTGTAACAGTAAGATAAGCATTAACAAAATTAATTAAAATTCATACCAAAAATCTAAAAATTAGATTAGAAAAAAATCAGTGAATTACATTAAATACTCTAACTAGCCAAAATCAAACAGTAGTGAACATGAAACTTATAGGCAAGAAATTGTTGATTAATTGTAGATACAATATAATTAATCATAATGAAAATAATAGATGAGTTTTATAAGTGGTATAATCAAAAGAAATAATTAATTTTTACATACAGTTTTTAAAGTTCTTTTCATGATGTTGAAAGCCTTATTACAGTACATGAACATCCTCTTAAGACGTTAGCCAAATCAGCAAATTTTGCTCTTTAGCAAGATAATTGAGGGAAATATTGCAGAAATTGAATTTAGCACTTGTTGTCACTCTTCTGTAAACAAAGGACATGATGCAAGAAAATGAACTTCATCTTTCAAAATGTAGGAGTTGCGTGATTTGCAATAAAGACAGTATCTTTCTTCCCTTGGGGTTTTTTTAATACCATACCTTCCCTTTAATTTAAATTCATTTTTGAACAAAGATTTACTACGCAAATGAGCGATTAACGCCATAGGCTAATACAACAGACCATTAGTAATATAAAAATGCTGAAGATAAGATACCAAGAATTACAACAAATTGGCAGCCTTTTGGGTCGTATCTTACAACTGCAAATAACTCAAATAAATAACGAATTCTCAACAAACAACTCTTGGGTAAACTCAATAATAATTAAATCATGAAATTCTCAATTTGGATTGAATTTAAAATCAAGATAATAAAAATACTCTGGGGGATACACAAGCTACTCTGTTGGTCTGAAGAAGGTTTAGAGCTACTCCAAACCAGGCCTACCCGGGGGTTGGCAGCTCTGTTGGTCTGATGAAGCAGTTTTCCAGATACAAACCAGGCTCTCCGTGTATCCCCAAATTTAATTACAATTACACTAAGCTATGACTAATGACTCACCTATTACTTGGTGAGCAGGATAGGGGAAGAAAATGACACCCGAAAGGGTGGCCATCCGCCAAAATACGCAAAAATAAACCAAGATACACCCAAGCTGCTAAACAACAACAAAACAAACATTAACCATTGTTAAGAATATATGGAACTTTATCGATTATTGAATCTGGTGTTCGAATGTACTGGAAATAACTGTCGCTAGACCGACGACCGTAAAGATTTGATCAGCCAATAGTGTAAGTCTGCCTCCGTGGCCGCGGTGGCCCCACCAATGCAAAAACTGTGCGAAGAGTAATGCAGAGTGCCAGGGCTCCTAGGTGGACAGCGTGGCCATTGCGAAAAAAGGTCAGCCCGTAG
Source organism: Chrysaora achlyos (assembly GCA_015164055.2). Taxonomy (NCBI): domain Eukaryota; kingdom Metazoa; phylum Cnidaria; class Scyphozoa; order Semaeostomeae; family Pelagiidae; genus Chrysaora; species Chrysaora achlyos. The sequence goes on along the minus strand of WUAR02582356.1, from coordinate 1,086 downwards.
GTGCGAATTGTGGCGAGGCTAATTGACCTGGCTAAATAAGTTACAAACAGGCATAAATTGCGCTCAAAAACAGGATAAGAAGGTAGATTAAATACCGTGCAAAATGCCGTGTAATGAGATTGGCTGTGCAAGCAAACTTGACGAGAAGAATCAGTGATTGACATGAATTGAAAGAAGCGACAATCTTGTTCTAAAAGCCCCAGGTGCTGTCCAGGACTGGGTGCAGGTTGGTGTTGGGGGAAGGCATAAGATGGAAATATTTGTTGATCTGTAAACGAGAAAGGCAGTCTGCTAACACATTGTCCACCCCCAGAATGTGTTTAATGTTCACTGTAAATTCGAAACGAGCGCTGATAAAAAATAACTTCAGCAGTAGCGCATTGATGTCAGGATATTTTGACGATTGTGCAGACCATATATTGACGACAGCAAGGTTGTCACAGTGAAATAGTAAATGAAACTCAGCGCCCCATAGTAAACAGCATAAATAAATCGATTTTTTTCTCATATGATTTGGCCAGGGGAGAGACACCAATTTGCCTGCATTCAATATGCCAAGACCCAGGTCACCAGCTGCGTCAGTGAAAATATTTAAGTCTGGACAGGGGGTTGTATGAGGATCCACAATTTTGTACCTGCCAGTCCAGTGAGGGAGGTAGTCGGACCACCACAAAATATCCTGTCTGGCCTCAGAGTTTATGCATATTCGGTGTTGCAACTTAGTAACAGTTGTAGAAAGGGTAATAAGACGCCTGGTGAACGTGCGCCCGGAAGGAACAACATTTTCTGCAAAAGATAGCTTTTCAATACCCCGAAACGTTAGACGGGTGGTAGGCCCAACCAAAGAGTAGGTTTTAAGTTTTTTATCTTGTGATTTGTGCACTTTTAAACTATCCATGATTATAAACTTAAATGCTGATGAAATTTTTGTTATATAACACTAATATTATTTGTTTACATTATAAGGGATGTGAGAGATTGGGCAGTGGAAACCCAATTGGAATATACTGCATCGGCATAAGCTACTAGCAAATTGAATGCTTTATTCGCATACCTCTCATTTTCTAGATAAGATAGACGTAAAAA
>WUAR02582245.1:0-11859 GCA_015164055.2 Chrysaora achlyos | reverse complement strand
CAAACTTCGTGGTGAGCTGTTTTGGCGCGAACTGTACTCCAAATTCGCGTGCGAAAACTTAATTCTCAGCCCGGGCTATAAAAAATTCGATTACATGACAAATCTCAGCCCGTTTTTTGCCATGGCTGAAAATCCCAGCCCACCTAGCTGAAGGAGGGCTGGAATTCTAGCCAGGGCAGGGTTTCAGCCCGGGCTGAAATTTTCTCATGTAATCGCAAACTTTATTTTACCAGAGATTTTACAAAGAGATGAGTGGTTAACCAGGATGAAAACTCTCATATAATCGGCCCCTGAATGTGGCTGATGTTTCCCGAATTTCTACTTCTGTTGATTTTAGGATTTTGTTGGTAACTGGGCATAGCTTGAAGAGAGAAGTGAAAAAACGAGTGTTAGGCAGAAATCAATGTAAAATTGTATTCAAGGGAAAATGTGACGAACATCCTCATACTTCTAATGCATTGTTCCAAATCTACATTTTCGAAGCGGAGAACAACAAAGTTTCACTTATGAGTTCAACCCGGAAATTGTAACCCGGATTGAGGAAAACACCCAGGTTTGCCAAAATTCTTCTACCACGCCCTCCACAACAGACAACAGGCTCCCCCTACAAATATGCTAAAAGTTTGCAACTTGGAAGTTCCTGAAAGATTGCATGTATCTGAATCATTGCGTAGTAACAAAGATTTCATTTCAAGAATTTCAACACCTGGAGTTTCCTTTTAAAGTGGTTATGATTCAGAGCATAGAAATATTGTTCAGATTATCTACTGTATTCCATGCGTTCCCTTTCTAGCTTATTTAATGATTTGATGATAGATATTTCAGACAATAAGAAACTAATCAATTAAAAAATGAAGCATCATTTTCAATCCATGATACGAAACAGTCTCAATCAACATAGATTAGAAAACAAAATCTCAAAAACATTTCCTACCTTAAGATAAGGTTTTAGGATTGAATCATATCTCGACATTTTGTAGGATTACTCTTTGAAGAAACCTTGCAACGTAAATTTCGCAAAATTACGTCTTAGTGCAAATTTATGTTATAATGAGTTAGTTATATATTAAAAAATTGCCAAATCAAAAGCTCCTTACTATCAACTATATAACTTAAATAAAGAATTCGAAAATATAGAGTACTAAAGTTTAACGTTGCGCTTACGCTTCATCAGAAAATCAAACTTGTATAATTATTAAAAAATTGTATAGTTATGGTAAAAATTCGTGGTTGTTACATTGTTAATTCTTTATTGCATCTATTGTATTTTACTGTTAATTCGCTATTGCATTTAGTATTGTAGCTAGCGGCCATTTTAGTTATGACGTAGAACATCAAACTGAGACTATTCTAAAACGAGGTAAACATGGATTCCAAGAACATTGACAAGGGAAGCTGAGAAACACCATCAAGCCAACAAGCATGTCTTCTGCTAGCGGTCATGGTAGTGCAAAGAGGTCGAAACGAAGCCTGATAAATGAATCATTGGGTGATGAATCTTTTAAGAGCAAGGTTGCCGAACATTACAGGTGCATAATAAACCTATACAATAACCTAGACTAGAGCATAAAACCTTTAGGCCCAAATATCCTTGGCATCTTTAACACCCCCTCTGCCTTTTCTCAATTTCTAACGTTATTGACAAATATGTAGTTTTGATTTATAAAAGGCTTCATTCTTTTTCTACAGATGTGGAAAAACTCTAAAGAATGGTAATTATGAATAAAAATGAATGGATATACTTTTATAGATTAAAAACAAGCGGAAGCTTACAGTACGCTATAGAGTATAGATTTGCCAGGCCTAAACGTTAGTATCAAATTTTCATTGAAATATGAGTTATGTAAACTTTTCATTGCTAATATTTCTCTGTATCTAGAAAATATTTACAATGATAATTTCAGTTATTTTTGCATATTTTTCAGATAATTTGCAGTTGATTGATACCCCATTTCATAGTGGGGTAATCCCTAATTTCATAAGCAATGAAGAATATCTGAAAGAGCTCAAGGATGATCTTCTGTCTCTGGAATTCAACGAAAAGTCCAATGATTTATATAAATTTCAACAGGTAAGGATATATAAGCAAACTACTATTACTTATAGGTTTTTTATTCTGTGGAGAAGGAACAGGCTCAGTTTAATCTAAGCAATGTGATTCTGATCCCTTTATACTCTCATTGTTTTTTCCTTGATGTGACAAAATGAAAGCTTGATTTTTAAAAGATATTTTATCTTAATAACTTGCCAAACTTGCATTGCCAAGAAATAGGTTTGGGGAAGCTGCCCCCTCCAGCCCCCTTAATCGTACACCCGCTTTCTTCTAAGATTTTATGGTCTGTTTTTAGAGCAATGATCTCAAAGACTCTGAAGCATCATCCATTCAAACAATGAAGTATGCAAAAATACAAAATTATTCTTATTATTTGATTTCCATCATTGAAACGTTTTATGGCATCAATCAAACATCTCAAGCATTGGTTTTGGTGGATTTTTTTAGTGTAGTGGCAAACGTTTAAGGTTACTTATCTTATATTTCAATCATTCTTTAAGTTGACGAATAGCAGAATTTGGACTTCCCCACCTATAGCAGTCTGTATGTTGACTTTGTGGAGAGCTCTGAAGATTAACTCATGGCAAATTCACTAGTTATCTTTGCAAATGTATGGGTTTATCAGGACAGTAGCCAACAAGGGGGAGGGGGGGGTAGGGACGGTTTGCCTGTATGTCATCAATCAAAGGCAAGGAGATCACTTTGATTTGAAAAGCCTAGGGCTGCTCTTATCAACTCGATTCCATCAAATTGCTGTGACTATACCCTGTGATTTTCTTTTGGCTTCTAATTTGACTCTTACTTACCTTGCCATTTCTTTTCTTGCAGACACATTCTCTACAGAGATTTTTTATCCTGGCTTGGAGATATTACTGGAATTACATTGAATGAAACAATGGATATGTCTTGTGCAAAATATAACTACACAGGTCAGTCAAAACCTTTTTTCCTTTTTCACCCCTGACAGACCCTATTTCCTATTGGAGAAATACAAGGAATTGTATGATTTCAGTGAATTCAATGAAATAAAAATTTATCCTGTGGTTAGGTGAAGTAATTCTTTCTTAAATGTCTCTGATTTTAATCAACAGATACACTTCTTTGTCATGACGATGAACTGGAAGGCAGACGCATCGCTTTTATATTCTACCTAGTTCCCCCATGGGAGAAAGAAGATGGAGGTAATCACTGCTTTTATATCTCAAAGACAAAACTTTCACACATCAGATCCCAGTTTGATCTCAACCCCAAGCTTTAATTTTGCGTGGAATTAATTTATTTAGCTGTTATTTGTAAAAGCAAAGAGATTAGATTCTAGCATCATTTAAAAGCCAGACAGCCATAACCAAGTGCCCAAGAGAGTGCACAGAAAAGATCAGAAAAGAATAGATGGGCTCTTTAAAGATACCGGAAATGGCAGCCCGGTAACAACGTGCGCTGCGGTACTGTAATTAATAGAATTACTTTCTACTCACTGCTCTTCCTGAAGAAAGCTATCCAGTCTACTAGAGAGAAGTTATCCTGGGCTTTTTGGATTTTTTAAATAGCTCATCGCTACTTAAACGCTCTCAGTCTTCGCTAAACTGGCTGCGTAATCATCGAGAATTTGTTTATCGAGAAACTAATGCAATAGAAAAGAATTTTGGGAAACGGAATGACTTCTGTTGAAGTTCAAGCTAGAATGCATTGCTTTCTTGTAGCGTTTCGCATGAAATGGGTATCTCTTTATATAGCTACTCTACCATAGCCAAATCCGTTGGGGTATTACGTATTTTCAACTTTGTATTTTCAGGTACATTGGATCTATTCTCTGTCGATGGTAAGCTCAGTTTTTTTTTTATGTTGTTGGGGAAGGGCCAGATTTGCCTATGAAACTACAAAAAGCCATCAAAGCAGACTGATTATGCGTCAATAGATAAATCCCTAACCAACTGCAATCCTGCCTTATATTGATTTCGAAACTGAGAATAATTTCGGGTCGCATGTTTCTCTTACTAGATTGGCCTAAAGTGCTTACAAAAAATGGCATACCTAATCAAATTCGGTGAATTTTGATCGTCCATCTCCTCTTTCGACCCTAGCCCTTCCTCGTGATGTTACCACACCACATGATTTTTTTGCCACTGCCAGGAATTACAGAGAGCTGGAAATTTCTTTTCAATTTTCAATTCTAAAATGCAACTAATTTTCCTTTCAGATTTTGGACAGCCATCAGAAATCACGAAAGTTTTAGTTCCTTCTTGGAATTCTCTCATTTTCTTTGAAGTCACACCTTTCTCCTTCCACCAGGTAAGAGCGCAATCAGATGTCTGTATGGATTTTAAAGTTTTTGTTACTTTTGCCAATCAAGTTACCGCCGCAACAATGTCGATGTTGATGTTAATTGGCACTTAAACTTTCTGTCATGGCAAGGAATGGGTTTATGAGCTAATGAATAATCAAAAAAGATGTTAATGTACTAAGAGAAGTATATTAAACAAATGTCTATGAGATAGGCGAAGAGAGACCACTGAATAACCAGATCAGTGCCAGCCTTGTTCTTCCTCTTGATGTATCCAAATCGTGTAATTCCTTTTTAACAATAAAATTAAATGCTTTTTATTTCTCCATTTACTACCTATTATTGCGACACTATTCAGCGTAGTAAATTCTCAAAATTTCAAAACACAATTTGGTTCCTCTATTACTGTAACATAGACTAGTTTATCAATCACAAATTCGTTTGTTCAAATGTTGGAACAGAAAATCAACGTACACCGATAACCACGTAATAATAATGATAATAATAATATTAGAAATATTTATGCAGGTAAAACCTTTTCAATGCCAAAGGCATTGTTATCAATAAGGGTTCTGTTACAAACTAAAATATTTACATCGTTAAAAGTCAAAGAATTGTTAAGTTATGAACAGTATTATTTTTTTAATCCTAATGTCTTAAAGCGTAAAATAAAGAGCTAAAATCGTTTAAAATGGTAAAACCAATGAAGCTTAATTGGCTGATGTCAAAATGGACAGTAAACAAATTACTGCTTGGTCAAATACAAAATGTGAACAATTCTACTAAATGTTTTTTTACTGTGAAGATTTTAATAAATACGACTTGAGTACCATAAAACTACATAAATGATTTTATTGTTAGAAGAAGTTTAGACGCATTGAATGGCAATATGTTGTTGTTGGTGTTGAGCAATTCAATTCAATTCAACTCAATTCAATTCAATTCAATTCAATTCAATTCAATTGAGAATACAACGGCTTGTAAGTCTAAACCAACCCTTTCCCCTTCTGTCAAGGTATCCGAAGTTTTGAGCAAAGACAAGTGCAGGTTATCCGTGAGTGGTTGGTTCCATGGCGACACAGTTCCCAGACCTCTGAGGAAAGCGGAGCCACGTAGGACGGTTGAGCCGCCAAGATGTCTCGAGGTAAAGAAACAGTTAGCTGAAATTCTTGATGTTTCATACACTTGAAGTTTTATAGAGCATGCGAGTATCAAAATGCTTGGTTCATCATGAAGAAACATCATGCGAGCCTCTTTTTGATATGTTGTCAGCTGTAAAATACTGAGCTGGACCCTTGAGGTGGACTAAGAATGGGACATGGTACAAGCCCTAAAATAAGTTCGAAAATCAGTGCACCTAATTTTATATTGAACTTAATTAAGACAGTAAAAGCCTTCATTTTCAGCGCCTAGCCTTGCAAAGGTTCTTAATCATGGGATCGAAATTTCACCGTAACTCAGCTTAAAGTATTTAAACTACTCAGAAATCACATTAATTGCTTGCTTTCCACTACAGCAACTTCTCATTACTCATACCTACAGTCTTGATGTTTTACTGACATTTTTAATAATTGTAGACGGAATTTGCCTAAGTCTTGGTGGCCTTTATATGCGGCTTCTGACTAAAGCTATCATATAGGGTCATAAAACTAGTAAACATTCTTTTCATTCGATCGTAGCATTATGAAAACCATGCCAATGCCAATTACGTTGGCTCATTTTGTCTTTAATTTTCTGATTTATTGAGCTTTCGAGCATCCTGGAGGATAACTTACCATTTGTGACAATTGCACCCCCTTTCTCCATCCTCTAATAAGGATTGCTAAGCTATACTCCCACTAGGAGACAACGCCAGCCCAATGAAGTGTACCTAGGCCTACTTCCCCGAACGTTGGCGATCCTCTGGGATCTCAATCTGGGAATCCGGCACAATCTGGATTCGATGCCTCTACATATCAAGGAATTTAGAAAGTAGCCCACAGAAATGACGCAGCTACAGACTAATACAGTTACAGTTACAGTTACAGTTACAGTTACAGCTACAGTTACTAATGCTTGTTTATATGAATCTCAGCTGATCTTCAGGCTTCTTATCATTATGGCCTTATCTATCGTATTGAAGGTTGTGATATTTATTTCAATGGCAGGACGATGTTTTATTGGAATGGATCAACCCAACATATTTAAACAATGAAATTGTAGATTCAATCCAAGATCAACTCGAGGAGAATTCTGAAATTCAACTTTACGAATTTATTCTGGTAAGTGGTCCTTCATGTTTTTGCGAAATATTTCAAGATCTTCAGCAGCAACTACGTTTCTGAGTGCTGCCTGTACGAAGGAGCAATTAGATGACGTCATATCATGAACCTCGTTCTCGGGGAGTCTATCCGATTGCTGATAGCTGATTGGCACATACGCTTGCTATCTTCGCAAGGTATGGGTTTCTGTGCTGAGCACAAGGGGACCACTGAAATAGCCCAGGGCTATACTAAACAGTGCAACCCCAGTCCTTCCTCTCGATGTGACCACACCTCGTGATTCCTTTTGTCTTTCGCCCGGAATTACAGAGAGCTGGCGACTCTCCTCACTCTTTCACGGCGAGTTTGACCAGGGTGGGAATCGAACTCACAACTTGTGGATTGCCAGTCCGACTCGCTCACCACTCGGCCATTCTCGCCATTGATTGGCAATAAGACTATCGGATAAAGCAGGTTGTTTAAGTGACGACGTTTCGAGCCTAGACCCATTATCAAGTAGTCTAACATGGCAATTTGTTCGTCCATTTTATTGATGCCCAAGAAACTGCTTTCATGGACTGATAGGCCCTATAACTGTACAGCCTTCACATTGAAAAAAAAAACATTGTTTAAAGAGAGAAACTTTGTGTTAGTTATATCAATTGAAATGTGGCTGGGACCAGACTTGCTCATTTTGAAACCTGTAAACAAAGATAAACAAACACGAAGGATTTGTATATATTTTTTACTTTCGAAGGGTAGAGCAAATATAACCAGAATAACAGAGGACAGAAAAAATTCATATTATTAGAACTTGTTGTGAGCTTATTTGTTTGTTTGCAGGAAGAAAAATATGAACTGTTGGTTAAGGAACTGCAGAGCCAGGAGATAAAATGGAAAACCAGAGGGCCTGCTAATAAAAGGTTGATATTGAGGAAAGTTTATTTTGGTGAAGAAGTTGACCTTTGAGGGCCTAACTTTGCGAGTTGGACCATTACGGACACTCACTCTTTGATGATAATTATGAAATTCAAAATACAATCAAAACTCCTATGGCATAGACAAGTTTGTAAGTCTTAAAAATGCTAAAAATAGCTAAAGTCTGTTTTATTATATTCTGTAGTTTTATTTCATTAGAGAAACAATTGTTCAGTAGTTTATGTTTTTGACTTACAGGCGTTACAAAGGTGTTGAGTCTGACGCAGAATTGCCTCCATTACTAGAATCGTTCATAACGTTGATGCATTCCAAGCCCGTGTTCAAACTGCTAACTCGCCTTACTGGCCTAAATCTTGCCGACCTCGGCTCAGATGATGAAGCGCAGCAAAGTGGATCATCCTCTCATAATATTGACATAGAATCGAGCAGCCAATCGAATGCTGGTTGCTATAGTGAGATACGCCATTGGTCACATGGTTGTTACACGCTAGTGCATGACTCAGATCCGCACTTGGTTGATTTTGCATTAGATGCGATGGTTTATTTTGGATGTGACGGTAATAAGCGGTTTTTGTATTGTTTTTTTAAATTTCCCTGCGAAAAATTATCCCTTGGCAAGCTCAGCTCTCCTTGTACCCATGTGACCTCGAATTGTCAAATCAAGAACTAAGATGGCTACCTTGTTGGCCAAGATTTGCGAAATGGGCCTAAAATTGATAATTGACCGGAAAAGTACCAGAAAGCTCTCCGCGATTAGATTTTTTTTTGCATTTAGTGAGAGGTCTTGGTCATTTACCTAATAAAAATTCATCTTAATCATTCTTTACACATAAAAGTCTTTAAATTGATTCATTTAGTTGGTGATTTCGTCCACTGAAAAATAAGTTAAGGCTTCCTTCCATCTGCTTATCCTGTTCATAGAAGACAGAAAGTTCAAAAACTAATCCATGAGAGAACCGTTGCGTTAGACTGTAGATTGTAGCTATTATTGTTATTATTATTACAAGGTTTAAAGATATATTATCGTAAGGATTAACACTAATATGTCTATCCCTTGGAAAAGATCCAATTTTGATCATGTCAACTAAAGAGTTACTATCAGCTTTTCTCATTGCCGTATAACCAATAAGTTGAGGCTCATCAGGAATTTAAGACAGAAAATCGTCTATGCCTTTCTTGAAAACATCCAGTGGTACCTCCAAGGGCGTTGTCGTTTTAGGGCAATTTTTGTCTGATATATCGTTTCCTTAATGGTTTTATTTTTTTTTATTAAGGATGGGATTCTTCCGCTGGTGGATTCACGTCATACATTGCCTGTGGTGAAGATGAAGAGGTAGGTAATCTGATTAAAATAAATGTAAATGAAACTGAAAAATTCCATTGAAGAATCGATTTAAAGAGAGTTGATGTTGTTGTTTGGCACATACATTTGCTATCTTCGCAGTGTATGGGTTTATGCGCTAGGCGCAGATGGACCGCTGAATAGTCTAGCTAATCAAAGCAGTGCGACCCTAGTCCTTTTTCTTGATGGGAAGTAGAAATGTTGATGTTGATTGGCACATACACTTGCTATCTTCGCAGTGTATGGGCTTATGCGCTAGGCGCAGAGGGACCACTGAATAGCCTAGCGCTAATCTAATCATGGCAGCTCTAGTCCTAACCCTTGATGTAACCACACCTCGTGATTCCTTTTGCCTGAAATTACAGAGAGCTGGCAACTCTCCTCATTCTTTCATGGTGAGTTTGACCTGGATGGGGAATCGAACCCACAACCTATAGATTGCCAGTCCGACTCGTTCACCACTTGACCATTCTTGGAATGAATCGTCAACAGAGACAAGGGGGACAAGAAGTGCACTTTGCATCATAGAAAGTTGCCCCTTTGGGTGATGCGCGAATCGATTTAAAGAGAGTTGATGTTGTTGATTGGCACTAACATTTGCTATCTTTGCAGTGTATGGGTTTATGCGCTAAGCGCAGAGGGACCACTGAATAGTCTAGGGCTAATCTAGGCAGTGCGACCCTAGTCCTTCCCCTTGATGTAACCACTTTTTGTCTTTACAGAGAGCTGGCATTTTCTCTTCTCGCTCTTCTACAACAGGTTTAGACTGAGGCTCGAACACACAACCCTCACATCCAGGGCTGTGAGTGCTTACCACTCTGCAATCCCCGCTAAACTACCGAAGGATAAACCATATTAAACTTCATTTCTCGTAATTTGCAATATACAACCAGATAAGAACAGACAAATTTATATACAGCTGTGTTGATAGTGCTTTTAAAAAAATTGTAAAAGATTTGAAACTACCGAAGTAAAACCAGATTTTACTATGAAAATTTTAAGACAAATGCAAAAAACCGTATAAAGAGATAAACTGTAAAAATGCAACTTTGGAGACTGAAAAAGGCGCAAATAGCTAAATTCTAAGCCAAATTACTTGGAAATTTGGAATCAGCGTAAAATTCGACACCAGAAAACGTAACAAAAACATAGTGTTAGTTTCTGACCTTACCAGCACTTAAAGAACTTATATGATCAGACCATTGTTTATGGCCTATACAGTGAGTGCATGCTGACCAAGGGGCGGGGAGAAAATCCGCTAAAAACACAACAAAAAAGCATTGAAATTAGGCCAAAAGCGTGGATTTCCCTCATTTCGATATTGACTCTGACCTCAATTCCTTTTCAGCTTCTGACTGTTTACCCAACATCCAACTGCCTCGCTCTGGTTTATCGTGATAAAGAGACTCTTCGGTTCGTCAAACACATCAACCACTCGAGTCTTTCAAATGGGACTGGAAACGACTCAAAGGACACTAATGGATTTTACGACATATCATTGGTTTACTACGAGTAAATATTATATTTTTTTTGAATAACTGATTCGTCAATTTTTTCTCCAGCTCTGCCTCATGATTACTAAGGTGGAATTTTATCACAAACACGGTAGTTTCAATTTAGTTGGCAGGCTATTAATAATTTAGATAAAGTTAAGTAGTTTTCAAACAATAGAATCAATTTTGTGGTCTATTTTGTTTAACTTCGGTGTATATATACGACATAATTTACTAGTTTTATGATCCATTGGTTTGAGAATCCGTAACTTAACGATAGATTTTACAACTTTTTGAATCATTTAGTCGCATGAGCACGGGTAAAAGATATCTTCCCAGGGTATGGGTTTCTGTGCTGAGCACAGGGGTGACACTAAATAGCACAAGGCTAATCTAAGCAGTGCGACCCCAGTCCTTCCTCTCGATGTGAGCACACCTCGTGATTCCTTTTGCCTTTTGCCTGGAATTACAGAGAGCTGGCGACTCTCCTCATTCTTTCATGGCGAGTTTGACCTGGATGGGGAATCGAACCCACAACCTATCGATTGCCAGAACAAGAAGTGCACTTTGCATCATAGAAAGTTGTCCCTTTGGGCGTTAAATTTGCATTCCGAATTGAGGCGACAGACAGAGCGGTCAACCAAGTTATGGGAAGCAAGAAGAAGTGCACTTTACATAACAGAACGTTGCTTCTCAGGGCGTTGAATTCGCACTTGCCCTTTTCGTCAAAACTTTGAACCTACCCTTCAACTGATATTTTGATAAGCAAATTGTATTTCGATTTGCACGACTTGTTATTTCGTGATATCCGGCTGTTTTTGAGTTTTTAATATTAGACGCAGTAACATAATATCGGAAACAGAAATGATGATGTTTACTGTAACAGAATTCCTGTTGTGAATAGAACAGCCACACATGTTTCCTTCTAAACGTTTGGAAGGAGAAATAGAACAAGTCAAATACGGCAATAAGTTGTGCCCTATTCTATAGTTTGTTCCTTTCTAGGTGGGATGGGGGAGGGGGTGCATCACTTACAATACCAATTCTTGAGGGTAGCCTCCCACAATACCACTCCTAGGGGCGTAACATGAAGGTATAAAATATTAACGAGCGTGGGCAGACAAGAGAGATATGAAAGGGGGCCTGCTATGGCATGGTGTCCCCAACCCATCACAACGCTTTCTAACAAAGTTGCTCAATAAAACACTATTCCTTTGGCCCATTGAGTCCTATCTCCAACGACACGCAGACTGTGATAACTTCAAAGTAGCTATAATTTCCAGCAACATCAGTAGTTAATTAGAAGTAGATGTTGAAATTCTTGCGTTCGTATTTTATAACACCTCGTTTATTTGTAATTAACGACTGAAGTTGCTGAAATGATACTTTAAAGTTTGAAGTTTGATAATACCTTGCTTTTCTTGTTTGAATATGTTTGATGTTACTGTATTATATTATATATTAATTCTGGAATAGCATAGTAGTAGGGAGATTCTCTAACTTAGAGAAGG
>WUAR02582134.1:0-11862 GCA_015164055.2 Chrysaora achlyos | reverse complement strand
GTTGAGAAACCTCAGTTATTTTTATATCAGTTGTTTTTATGGCTCTCCTTTCCCCTTTTGCAATTCTGGTCGGTTATTAAGTTGTTTTTTGGCAGCTAAATGCCCTGCAAAAACATTGAATGGGGATACCAAACATAATTTGTAGACCAAGACCTAGGTTTTGTTCGCCACGCTTAGTCACTTAACACCAAGCAATTCAAAAGTTCGATTAAAACTTGCTCTGTAATAAATACGCATGTTCTTTTTGTAGCATGTTCTATTTGTCTCGTGCAATCTTTGAAGTTGCTTTCTGTTTGTTTGAATTAGTGTATATCACTATCGTTAATACCAACATTAAATAAATTATACAATGCAAAAAAAATATAATAACTTGGTCGAAATACCTTGAGATTTTTCGAAACCTGATGCTTCACAAGAGATGCTTTTGATATGGTTGTGAAGAGCGGGGTTTCCAGTACAAGATGGGGGCTTTTGATGTTCCGAACCGCTAAACACGGGCAAAAAATTTACAGAAACCGAAAACACCGGTATTAAATTCGAAAACACAAGTAAAGTCAGGAATCAAAGTATTGCCATATTTATGTAAAATTAAAATTAGCGGAGAGTAATTGTGCCGAATTTCTTTCATGGCGTGATGGCCAGAGTGTTTTTAACATAATCAAGGTTAGGTCATTAAATGTGGCCTAACCTTTGCAATAGAGGAAATTTAAACGCCGAACAAATTCTAAAAGTATTTTATCATGAGGCCCAGTTTGAGCAAGCTTGTTTTACATTTGATGTGAAGACTAGAAATTTGTTATCATCTTTAGGGTTCAAAGCAAACGATACACCAGAAGAGCTAGTGGAGATGGTAAGAAATTTTTGTTTCATATAATTATTTGCTTTTGTTTTGTTTCAAATATTTCTAAATAATATGATTATGCCAGAGGTATGAGCAGTTATAAATAGCTGACCGATAAGGTCATGTTTCCACATGTTGCATGACTTATTCATTGTAATTGTATTGTATAATTAATATTATTGTATTGCATAATTAATATTATTGTGTTGCATAATCAATATCATTGTATTGCATAATTAATATTATTGTATTGCATAATTAATTGAATGTTATTATTTTAGTATTAATAATAGTGATATATTTTTTCTTTTAATTTAATGGCTACTACAACAATTTTTTAACTAATATAACTAAAAATATAAGTTTTGAAGACTAATTAGTGGGAAAAAAAGAGATGACAAATCTACAGAACTAAAAAAGAATGCATTGTTTAGTTAGCTAGCTGTAGTAATGCTAAAATTGTCGTTTTAATTAATCAATTTATGTGGAAGTATTAGCCACGCTTTAGGGATATACTACACTAATTCAAACTAACATAAAGCAACTTCAAAGTTTGCATGATACAAATCATTTGTTGCAAAAAGAACAAAGACAGTTATTAGAAAGGAACCAAGTACTGATCGAATATTTGAATTGTTGGGTATTTTGGGCTGTTTTGGTTCATCTGGAAGTGATTGCCAGATTTTTTGCCCTTAAAAACGTTAACATCTGATTTCATTATTGATTGTTCGAACCTTCGGAATTTCGAGAGGGTTTTTATTATGGTGATTATTGCTTTCTATTTATTCATGATGCAAGACATCTTTGGTAATATTTCATGCGATCGCGTATGAATACACGCTCTAAATTGAATAACACAGGCTCACGCATTTAATATTTGAAAGCATTTAATTAAGCATTTAATTTGAAAAAATAATGTTGTTTTTGTCCTATTTCTGTAACAGAGTCAACAAACATGCAGCACCATTCCCAAATGATTCAAAAAGGTCATCAAAACACTCCTAAAAGGTAAGTTTATTATATGATATTTAATTTTTTAGATCCTATTGGCTAGAACTTTTACATTTTCGAATTATATATATGAAAGTTTTTTTAATTTCTACCCTTGATTAATTAATTTAATATTGCATATTATTAAGATACAGCAGTCTATAAATGACAAACATAATTGCTGAATGCTTGTTGAGAAGAGATTGAAAAACTTAAATATCAGAAACTCTAAAAAACCACTCTCAAATGTATCATTAAAAGGATTCTGTCCCCTATTATCCGTTGCAAAAAAATTTATGCATCATGGACTCTAATACAAGGCAATTTCTGCACCACCAATCAGTGATGCAGTACGTTCCTACAGCAGTTGTGTTCAGGACATTTTGTTGTAATAGTCTGTGTGATGCGTGAATTTTTGGTCACAAAAATAGCGATGATAACAAACGAAAGGACTGTCTTTAAATTATTAATATGTATAAATCATTTTTGATTTTAGGCCTGAAAGCAATGGAGATTTGAATCAAAGATATTACTCTGTTGATGGCAAGGAAACTTCGCCGCCATGGCAACAAAGACCTAACAGTCAAAGGTGGGTGATGCTGTATTGGAAATTGACCAATCACATCGGCGTTTTTTCTCTCCTGCATTCTGATTGGTGCGGCAAAACATTGCATTGTTGGTTTATAAGTCCCAGTTTGAACAGTTTGAGTATTGAGTTGGATTAAGGTAGTAGCTGCTAATTCTCAAACTTGGACTCATGTAATAAGCTTATGTGCATTAGATTCGTGGTTTAATGCCATATTCACGCACAAATGATTGATATATTTTCTTTTGTAGTGGTCTTTATACAAGTGGTCACAATATATCATCAAACTCTCACAATGAGACCGCCCCAGCTGGAGTACCTGTATCGGCCAGATTTCCAAAGTAAGTATGACGTCATTGTAACGAATTAAATTACCAACAGATTTTCTGAACAAAGGTATTTACGTTCCAGTGATGCATAATTCTTGGTTGACATTTTGAAGAATTTCCCACGTAAACAAACTATGAAACTAAACAAGGCTTGTCATTGTTCTACTAATTGTTTAATTGTTTAATTGTTTAATTGTTCACGTATAAGGCTAGCTGCTCCGGGTTCATTTAATACCCTTTTTTGTTCATTTTTGTGGCCACCAATCCCACCCATCCCACACACGAATACTGCCCAATGCAGAGTCCAGAAAAATTCCAAACCTTCCTCCAGCTGCCAATTTTATAAGTTCAACCTTCCTCACTTTATCAAGTGAAAATAACGAGATTTTTTTAACTCTTTCCATAGTTATAACCGTAAAAATAGAAACCATAGTACATAGTTTAATCACATGTGTAACCCAACATTTTCCTCAGCTTTTCAATATCGACTAAAACTTCCTAGCAACTATCAAATGTCATATCAGCTGAAAATTTTCCTCAAGCTAGATTTCTTATAGAATTAGTAAACCTTCCTCGAAAATGACATTAACAAGCAAAACCTCCCTCCGGCTCACAGCCGTGGAGCCGTGACTTTTTCTGGACTCTGGCCCAATGCCCAATGTGTTTAACGCAAATGCTCTAGAAACTTACTGTGAGTGCTGACATTGCACTGGCTTAGGGCCAAAGCTTGCATTTGTTTACACAATGTCTAAGACTCCTCGAGTTTGATAGCAGTCACATTTTGCTACATAATGTCATATCCTCAAGTTTATAATGTCTTTCTACAAAGTATTCATCAAGATTAACTGAACCAAAAAAATGCAATTTGTTCAGCAATCTGCAAAAAATATCTTCATTGTTGATCTGTATATCTCATTTACATTTTATATGTTCATTGTATATCTTCAATATAAACTATTAACTGGAGAATCCTTGATTCTAGAATATATAGTTTCCAACATATCAAGAATTGCGACTAAAAGCAAGACAATTTTATTTGCAACTCTGAGTTCCGTGCTAATGCACTCATCAATCAAATTTGAAATGTTTTTTCTTTTATTTGCCTGATGAGTCCATTATCACGAAACTCAGAGATACGAATGAAATTGTCTCGCTTTTAGTCGCCATTCTTGAATTTTAAGCTCTGTATATGCATTGAGCACTATTACGTTAATAATGGAGGTCTAAAATTGGATAATTTTAAACATAGTTATATATTCTCACATGTTTCTAACTTGCTTGATTTCTAGACCATACAAGACTTCTACCGGAATGCAGAGCGATGGAGAAATGCCAAAAAGGTACAATTTCATCTCTTTCTTCATCATCTTTGCTGAAAACAGCCAAATTATTCATGTCGCCTTTGTTTCGTATTTCGCTGACTCTCTCTGCACTAACATTTCTCAATATTAATCGGCGCTAACAACTAACTCTGTTAACCAGGACATAGGCAGATTTTGTATTTTATCAACCAATTCGTTTGCTTACATATTTAAATAGCCAATCAACGTGCAGCATGTTTGGCCATGTGATAAAACCCATGTAGCTTGATTGGCTGATGTGAGAGCGTAAAAGAAGACAATGGTCGGTAAAATACAACATTTGCCTATGTTCCAGCTACCAGTACTAATTATTAACCTTACAAAATAATACCACACTTATAAACCCATAGATACCAGTAGGCAATAGCTACTACTTATCTTAACCAATACTATCATGTAATAATAAGGTACCATAACAACTAACCAGGGCTAATTATTGAATGCTAATCAATGCAACCAGTTACTAACTATTAACCATTACTAACCAATCAACATTGCTAAATACCAGCATGGGGTTTAGCTTCGGTACAGGTTCATGTACGCGTACGACAAATGAAACAATTGAATTTAGATTTCAAACAATGAACTTGCGAGAGTTGTGCTCTCAAGGGAGATAAAAAGGTATTCTTTTCAAATCTGCAATGAAAATACCTTACTACAAGTACGAAAAATGTAACAATTGAGTTTGGATTTCAAACAATGAATTTGCAAGAGTTGTGCTCTCAAGGGAGATAAAAAAGTTATTCTTTTCAATTCTGCAAAGAAAATTCCTTACTACAAAACGAAAAATGAAACAATTGAATTTAGATTTCAAACAATGAATTTGCAAGAGTTGTGCTCTCAAGGGAGATAAAAAAGTTATTCTTTTCAATTCTGCAAAGAAAATTCCTTACTACAAAACGAAAAATGAAACAATTTAATTTAGATTTCAAACAATGAATTTGCAAGAGTTGTGCTCTCAAGGGAGATAAAAAAGTTATTCTTTTCAAATCTGCAATGAAAATACCTTACTACAAGAACGACAAATGAAACAATTGAATTTAGATTTCAAACAATGAACTTGCAAGAGTTGTGCTCTCAAGAGAGATAAAAAAGTTATTCTTTTCAAATCTGCAAAGAAAATACCTTACTACAAGTTTGACCAATGAATGTACATTTCAAACAATAGACATGCATGGGTTTTTTCTCAAGAGAGATGTAAAAGTCGTCCTTTTAAAATCGGGAAAGAAAATACCTTACTACAAGTTTGACCAATGAATGTACATTTCAAACAATGAACTTGCAAGAGTTTACTCTCAAGGGAGGTAAAAAGTCATTCTTTTCAAAGCTGCAAGAAAATACCCGACTACAACCACGTCAAATGTAACAATTGAATTTAAATTTCAAACAATAGACGTGCATGGGTTTTGGTCTCAAGGGATACAAAAAAGTCTTTTTGAAATCTGCAAAGAAAATACATTACTGCAAGTATGACGAATTAAACATTGAATGCATTTCAAACAATAGAATTTATGGAAGATTATGGAACATTGGCAAATTTTGTACCTGACAAAGCTGTGAATTTGTTTATATATAAAAATATATATTAATATTTTTTGCTGGAATTTCGGCAACAAGGAATATTGGAAATTATAGCATGTTAAGGCTGTTTCTTTTTAGATATCTCAACCTTAAACCAAAACGCTGTTTCATAAAACACTAATGTCTAACAATCTTAACACATGTTATATTTAACCTTAAAGTGTAATTTCATGTTGAGGTAAAATAGTAAAAAAATTATATTTTGTACATAAATAAAGAGGTTTAGATGCAGGGCAAGCTCGTGTACGAGTAAAAAATATGAAACATTTTAATGAAATTGTAAGAATTTTCCTATCAAGGGAGTTGGAAAAAGATTTTTTTCCGAAGATGTCTAGCACTAAGGCTACGTTTGCACGAGCAAAAACGGATCGGATCTAAAGCGGATCGGATCTGTCAGTTCCAGTTTTGGTACGGATATGTCCCGTTTTTAGAGACAAGGACCCGATCCACTTTTGGGTCTAGAAATTAACGTGCTCTATGCGCATGTCCGTGTAGACCCTGCGTATATGCGTGTATGCGTGTTCCCTCATGCTTTATTTTCGAAGAGGACCAGCTTGGATCGAATATATCTGTTTAGACGATAGATACGAAGTAGATCGGATCTGAAACGCTTTCAAAGCGATCCAGTTTTAGATCGGATCTGCGAAATGCAAGGCCTATCCGTAACAAAAGTAGATCAGATCCATTTTTGCTCGTGTAAACGTAGCATTAATTGCTAGATAACAAGGCTAGATTCACAAAGATAGGACGAAATCGCCTTTGCAGCTTGGTACACTCGAGTGAGTCCTGCATCTAGATCTCCGTAGTATAAACCGCCTAACTCTTCCTAAAATTGCACACATAATTTATTGCACAGGAAAATATCTAGCTACCACGCTGGATACAGCTCTGGTGAAGAAGCAGCCAGGCGAAAGAGGTAAGATAATGGAGCTGTAACATTTAGGCCCTGTCCGAACTTTAGCGTCTTTGTTTATCCCCTTCAACCTCGCGTTAAGACTATATGTTTATAAACCAAAATTTATTGATTATAAACTAGAGCTGGGTGAAGAAACGCTTTGGTTCTGCTCACATTCGAAGCGTTTTCAAATCACAAAAGGATGGGTTCCCAATATTGGCCTATCGTGCGGTTTGTGCTTCTTGCCAAGTAGCTGTGAAACATTGCTCTTGGCTGACAGGGTTAAGGGAGTATCGAGGTGTGCAAGGACAGAACACATTTCATTTGGTTACAGGGAAAAGTGAAACTTGTACATTTGATGAAGGGTAAAGAAACAACAAGAACATTTGTGGGGATGCTAGATACCTCAGATTATATACCTGTCGTAAAAGAGTGTGGAGAGAAATCGCCAGCTCATGGTGTGGCGAGGGAAGGAAAAGAGAAGGAATAGGGTCGCACTGCTTATATTAACCTTGGGCTATGCAGTGTTAACCTCGGGCTATACCTTGCTAATTCAAAGACGATTGTTTCGTTTAAAAGCGAATAGCTTACTTGGCAGAAAAAATTACGCTTGAACCAAATTAACAGCTTCCTATCCAACAGTAATTTTATGTATATATGTATGTTCTTTGCCTAGATCACATTATTACAGTGGCTATACGAGTGGTGTTAGTGATGGAGAAGGAATCGTTAACAAAATGAAACACAGGTATGTTGTTTCTGTTACCTTGAATGCCCTTAGATGGCAGTAAAATGATAATGCCTCCCCACAAGAATAATTATACCCCCCTCCCCCCAGTACTGAACATTCCCCCACAGTGCTGCACATCCCCCACAGTGCTGCACACACGTTGTATGGGAACCTTTAGGCTAGAATTTCCTTTGAATTTTTGAAAATCATTTTTTACGTTCATTAAAACTAAGAGAAAAGATATCAGATATTGCTGGAGTTCAAAAGGGAGGAATTTATGGGCTTTGTTAGCAGACTAAGCACTTTTAGCCGAATTAGTGTGCCATTTTAGACTCCAGGATTAAGAACCTTTGCTAGGCTAAGCCTGAAAAATGCTGGTTCTTGTATGCGATTTTTTACTGTATTGCTTTATCTTCTTCTTCTTCCTCTTCTTCTTCTTCTTCTTCTTCTTCTTCTTCTCCTTCTTCTTCTTTTCTTCTTCTTCTTCTTCTTCTCCTTCTTCTTCTTTTTTCTTCTTCTTCTTCTTCTTCTTCTTCTTTTCGTCTTCTTCTTCTCCTTCTTCTTCTTCCTCTTCTTCTTCCTCTTCTTCTTCTTCTTCTTCTTCTTCTTCTTCTTTTTCTTCTTCTCCTTCCTCTTCTTCTTTTCTTCTTCTTCTTCAACGCAAAAGCCCCATTGGAACCGTAGGCACCATTCAAGTCAAAACCATGTGTCTCCAGCTATTTTCCCCTATTCTTCACCTTCTATTGACCACACTTTCCGGTCTCTGTTTCCGATGATTATATTTTGCCATCTTTCTCTTTTTAAGCTGTTCGACAATACCGTCTTTTGCCTTAACTCCAATCATTTCTCGTTCCCATTGCTTTATCATTTCTTGTCAATACGATAACGATAACTTAGATTCTTTGCAGTGAGGCTGATGTATTTGAATCTCTGTTCGTTTTAGGACTGGCTCAGAGCCAAACATGAATTACAGTCGTGGTGGGATGCATGGGAATCACATCAACAACAACAGCGAGATGGTTCATCAAAACGACAGCTTCCATAAGCATAGGCATGACAGTCGGGAGTAAGTTGTTTGCTTTTTGACGCGTCGAGTCTAAAAAGTTGGCAATGCTCTTGTTGTGTTCCAATAAGTTGTTTTGTTCTGGTGCTGGAGTATTTTCACACACTAAGCGACCCATTCATTTTAATTTTTAATCGATTTAAACACAAAATCCCTTCAGTTTAGACTCGGTAAGAAAATAAGTCACCTAATTATGATAATATATTACATACAGTCAAGCTGAAATTATTATAATTTTTTTTTTTTAAAACAAAAGGTACATAGGCCGAGAAGGCCCTTAACCGAGTTTATACGTACATGGAACTGTAACCGTAACATAAACATTAGCAAAACTAATTAAATTACATATTTGAAATGTTTACATTAGTACATTGAAATTTTTTATTAATTGTCTTATTATTTTTAAATTCTCTAGCTAACTATCAAATATTCAATAAAGATTCAATATAATAATCACAATTAAAATAGTAAATGAGTTTCAAATAGTATAATCAAAGGAAATAATCAATTTTTACATACAGCTTTTAAAGTCCTTTCCCTGATGTTGAAAGCCTTATTACAGTATTTGGCTACTGTCTCAAGACAATAAACATCTCTTGAGACATTAGCCAAAGAAGCAAATTTTGTTGTTTTAACAAAATAATTGAAGGAAATATTGCAGAAATTGAATTATGTACCCATCTACGTAGCAGCTGCTCTTGTAGGGAGTCGTGTTTTCATGACCTTTTAATTGCTTTTTTAATCTACTAAGTGTAGGGAGCTCTCTAAAGTTAATGGGAATATCGTTCAAAGGTTTTAAAGCCTAACAGTGAAAGCCTTGCTTTACATCCTTATTGGCTCCCTGAGACCAGTGTGGAGGCCTCTTGGGAACTATTAAGCTTAACCCAACTCTCTGCGGGCCTAGTACTTTCTCTAATCCATATTTTCCCCTAATTTCTCTATATCTACTTGATTTTATTGATTGGTTGCTACATTCTATTTCCATCTGATTTCTCTATATCTACTTGATTTTATAGATCAATTGCTACACACTATTTCCATTTGATTTCTCTTTATCTATTTGTCTTTTAGATCGGTTGCTACAACTGCTTACGAAGGACGGGGTGGACGAGATTATAGGTACGTAATTCTAGTTTCGCCTGTGGCAGGGAAATTGCAGAAATGCAAACAGTTTACCCCCTGGAATAAGGGCAACCCTTGTGGTTTTTCATTGGACTGCAATTTCTCTACAGGGGTGGCATGGAGAAGTAATATACAGTTTTTCTACATCCACAGATACTACCCAAGGGAGTCAGGTTCGAAAAGTGATGGAGAGCAAAACTCTAGGCAGCGAAGACAGCAAAACTACAACAGAGCGCATCGAAGCAGAGCTGGCCTATCTGACACGTAAGCTATTTTCAGATGGCATATGCATATATTACATACTAGCATCAGTGCGGCATTCCCGCATCAGCTTAAAATGCTACAAACCTCAGTCTGCGTTAACAAATCAGTACGCTTGCTTGCTTCCCTTGCTTGTTGATTTCTCTTGTTAGCTCTAGCTTTCCCTTGCTTGCTCCCCCTTGCTTGTTGCTTTCTCTTGCTTTCTTGTGGCTTTTTCTTTCTTTTTTCTTGCTTGCTTCACCTTGCTTGTTGCTTTCTTTTGATTGTTTGTTGCTTGCTCTTGCTTGCTTGTAGTTTTCTCTTTTTTCTCTTGGTGTCTCTTGCTTGCTCTTCCTTGCTTGTTGCTTGCTCTTGCTTTTTCTAGCTTTCTAATGCATGTTTGTTGCTCTCTCTTGCTTGCTTGTTGCTTGCTCTTGCTTGCCTGCCGTTCTTAGTTAAAAGAGCAAATCCAAGTGCGTTGCAGCTAGACAGCTGATGGGGGCGGGCAACTAGAAAGTGACGTGGGCAAAGGGGCAATCGAGCGTACACACTTCCCTGCAATCTGGTTTGATTGAGCTCCGCCTTTGTTGTATATCGCCTTTCTTGGTCTTTGCAGTGAGATGGTACCTGCCCTTAAAGTGTACATGCCAGCAGATGGTTCCCAGCGAATTCCCAATGGAAATAGACCGAGACAACATCGTCACCATCACCACCATCACCATCATGTACCACGTGGCCACATGGCTTATGACCCGCGTAATGCAAAGGTGAGCGTTCTTGAACATCAATTTTATTGCACTAATTGTCTCAGTCTCGGCCAGAAATTGGCTTTCCCTTGGTATCATGATGATAATGATTTACCTAAACGGCCAGTTGTTAGTATAAGCGTTCATAATAATACTCCCTGCAAACATGCTATTCCATGCTGTTTATCACTGGATATTACGGTTCTTCCAGGGGGTTGGAATATTATCATTTTTTATTATCGTCTTCAGGTGTTGTTAGAGCTAGGCCCGGAGACCGCACCTGAATCCGAAAACAGTTTCGGAGCCGATTCCGCAGTTTCTTCGATTCCCGAAGAACGCTCGATCAACTACCAAACTAATGCTTCTAATCTGGATCAATCCACTGCCTCGAACCAATCAAATCAGTCAATCCAGATGAATCGTCCCAATCATATGCATCATATGAACCACATGAATCAGAGCAATCACGCGCGAATCATCAATCAACAACCGCAGTATCGCAATCACCCGATGCCAAAACAAGCCAGGCCGGTCTCAATGGATATGAAATATACCAACGCGGGTTATCATTACGTAGAGCACGGACCGAGACCTCCGAACAGCGCACCCGGCAATCGTCATCAATACTATTCTGTTGACCCAATTAGGAGCAAGATGGTGGGACAGCAACAACAACAAATCGGCCATCCGCATGGCCATCACCCGTATCCATGGCAACAACCACAGGGAAACAGGAACGGTCATGTACAGCAACAGCAACAGCAAAAGCAACAAAACAGATATCTGCAACAGTATATGCCTGCGTAAGGATACCTCGCTTATGTTCACAATAATAGAATTAACTTCATGTTATTTTACGTAGGGTAAAATCAACTAACTTCTTTCATTTATAGGGTTCTCAGCCACGCTTTCGTAAAAAATATTCCAGTTAAAACCCAATATTAAACCTAACTGTGAAGCGATAGAAAAAATTTCGTGTAATATTCTTGACATTGCAGTTCAATCATTGAAACAGCAATTTTTCTAATTGTTTGTAGTATCAGACATCCCAAACATTCAAATATCTAAATATCTAAATATCTTTATTATTTATTATTATTTTATTATCTTTAACACCAAGCCCCTTTCATCAAATTTTTAAACAAAATACGAACTTTGCTTAAAGTACTGTTTGGTAAATTGTGATTGTTTGAATATATAAATTCAGTTTTTTTTGTTTTAGCCATGTCGTACACAAAACACCGCAAGAAGTAAGTAAACATTGAACATTGCAATTTGATAAATATATAAGCAAGGAACGTTTGTTTACAAATTGACAAAGATCATGGATAAAAATATCTGTTTACAATTTAAGTTCAAACATTTGAAAATATTGTTT